>SKCR01038786.1:0-121451 GCA_019454045.1 Zanthoxylum bungeanum | reverse complement strand
CATTTTTAAACATTAAAAAAAATAATAATAAATAAATAAATTCTCTCTTTACTTGTAATTATTAAAAACATTTATAATCTAAAAGTCTCACGCCAAATAAGTTAATTTAAAATAAATTACAATTAAAGTGTATCACTATCACTTTGAGAAAAAGAAGGCAAAATAAAGAAGCAAGAGACTAGATCCCTATTCTTTCTTTCTCTGTAATCGTAGCAAGAGAGAGAAAGAAGCAAAGGGAAAATGGGTTTGCTGTCAAATAAGATCAAAAGAGAGCAGATCAAAGCCGGAGATCACATCTATTCTTGGAGAAACGCCTACGTTTATGCCCATCACGGTTGCTTTTTTCTTCCTTTATTTTGGATTTGCGTTATTTGTTTATTTATTTGGATCAAAATTAAATCTTTTACTGTTAATACTTTCTCAGTACGAATGATGCCAGATGGGTTTTTCATCTTTGTATTATGAAATTTACCATAGTAAATTTTGAAAATGTTTGTGCATTTTCAACTTTCAATTCATATTTTCCATCGATGTGTGTGTTATTTTAGTCCTTAAGGGCGTGGCTAAGTGCGTGGCTGGTGGTGTAGGGTTGAGAATCTCACCTTGAGGGAGCCTAGACAGTCGGAGTTTTTACTTGCTCCGTTTATGCCAAAAGGATGGTTTGGCGGCTGGGTTTCTAATGATTCCAAAAAAAAGTGAGGTGTTATTTTAGGCTCGATAGAGTATTGTAATGATGGATCAGGGGTACATTTTTCACTCTAACAAATTGTCGCAGTTCGAAAAGTGAATTGATTTCATATTTAAAGAATGTGATTTGGGTTTTGGAAATTTTGGACATGTTTGTCGATTAGTAGGCGAAGCTGCAACTTTAATTCATATTTTCTCGATGTTACAATTGTTTGACGTTTCATTTGTATGGAGTTTCCGGTTATCTTTTATGTATTGATTTTTTTTTTTTTTTTTTTTTTTATATGTGTCTTGAGTCATCAACTGCTTTGTACACACATTTTAGAAACTGTTGGTGGACTTGATATTCTTGTTGTTTTTTAGACTCGGTAGAGAATTATATTGATGGACTGAGTGTACATTGTTGGTAAAGCAACTTATCTCGGCAATCGCAGGTTGGAAATGTGAATTCATGATTCATATTTAAAAGAGACTTTGAATTTTGATGCTTTTCAGTTTGGGTAATTTACCTTTTGATAGATATTCGTCAAAGGCATATTTTCATTAATGCATAAATGAACTTTAGTGGTGTACTGTTGCTCTTATTTTTAATCCAGTAGAGTGCTAAAAATGTTTTCTCTCTCACATTCTAAAGATTTTCTTTGTAACATAAATTGTACATGTGAATATCCAATGTGTATTCGCGATCTCTGGAACTGTGACCTAAACCTAATGTTTAGAGTGAAGTGATTGAGGATGTCAATGATTCGTAAACGTAACCCTCAAAGGCTAATGCGTCTTTGCCAATTTAGACCATTAATTGAACTTGTCACAAACTTGGCGCAGACAACTTTTGTGGAGTCTAGTTGCACTGCTCCTAAATCTAATGCTTAGAAGGATTTTAGCTGAGGAATTCTTTATTTTCATGAGATTTTTTATCCAAGTAAATAGTTTATTAGCTTCTGCTTAACCTGATATATGTATATTTTCCTTGAACATGATATACCTTCATTGATTCCTAATTAGACTTTTCAGTACACCTTAGATTTATTATTTTATTTTATTTTATTTTGTTTTTTTTTAAAAATATCAGCGTTGTATATCTCTATTGGCTATTGAAAATTTGAAAGAGATTAGCATGTGATGATAAATTCAGTTTTGCTAACTTACCTTCCAATATGAACCAGGAGTATATGTCGGGGATGGAATGGTGATCCATTTCACTCGGGGAGCAGGTCAGGAAATTGGCACCGGAACTGTTTTAGACCGATTCATTTTTAGCTCATCTCCTGCTCATCCTTCAGATGATCCATGTCCTAGGTGTGGTGATAACTCGAAGGATGATGGTGTCATCCTATCCTGCATTGACTGTTTTTCTCTATGGTGGCGAGCTTTACCTCTTTGAGTATAATGCCTCAGCAGCTGTCTTTCTTGCCAAACCTCGAGGAGGGACTTGCACCCTTGCCAAATCCGATCCATCAGAAGATGTACTCCATCGTGCTAATTTCCTCCTTCAGAATGGCTTTGGTGTCTACGATGTTTTCAAGAACAACTGTGAGGACTTTGCAATCTACTGTAAAAACAGTCTTCTTGTGATAACTAACCTCAGCGTTGGTCGGAGTGGGCAGGCAGCATCTGTGGTAGCCGCTGTAAGCGCTGTTGTTTCTTCACCGCTCCGTTTCTTGACGACCAGCTGCACTGGCCTGGCTGCTGTGGCTTATGGTATGTATTGTGTTAGCAGATTGGTTTCCGATATTGGAGTGCGGCGTGATGTGGCTAAAGTCCCTGTTGAGAGGCTTGTTGCCCATCCTAGCTTAGACGATGCAAGTCTTGCATCTGATAAGAACTAAGAAGAATGATTGACACCATCATCTTTTTGGATGCAGCTTTGTTTTTATATCAAGTGCCTTTTTGGTCGTGTGAATTTGGACCTCATAATTGAAGCATGCGTTTCATCTCAAGTGTACCTTGATAATGACAATGCCACAATGGGATGTTTATTTGTATTTATTAGCCGTCTTGGGCTTACCAATTATCTAATTTTCATAGTAAATATAATTTTTTAAATATTATTAGAAACTATAAAAAGAAACTTATATTTTACCGAATTTAATGAAATACTGATTTTGAATATAACATATTGATTTTAAAAGATCTATATAATTGATCCCACTAAATAGGAAAAGATTTTGTTTGGTTTTGTTAGAAATGTTGGAAATTTGTTGCCAAATCACATAATCCGAACTTAAGCGGAGTAAGCGAAATCTGTTGTCTGTCTCAAGCTCTTACAAGCAATACATCTCTGAATTCGAACTTATGACTTGAACAATTAAGTTCTAGGTCTTATACCATCAAAGCATACCCATTGGAGATGATTTTGTTTGGTTTGATATCTGTTTCTTCACCATCTTTGTTAATAACTTAAAAGATATTGTCCACTGTTCCAAATTTATGGAACAATTTTTTTAAAGGTAAAGTACTTGGATGCAGCAGGGGGTTGAAAAATAAAATTAGCTTCCATGAGGTCCCTTAAATGTTCCATAAGGATGCCGATCTGGCAATAGGGAACTGAAGTGGTAGGGGAGCATAGTTGCTGTCGGGAGCGGTCATGATTTGTCAATTTTATGATTTAGACGAGTTTTTAAAATAGATTTATCAATAATATAAACCTAATACTATATTTAAAATTTAAAATTACTTTATATTTAGTACCTTAATTTAGGTTAAATTTTAAAACTTAACAAACCGCCAGTGCATCAGATTGCACGAAAAAATTAGTTGTTCTATTATTTGCACTTTGAATATCAAAATTCGCTTATAACCGTTAATTTTTTTTTAAAAAATAATAATTCATTCAACTTGATGAGTTAACTATTTCAATTATTTTACATAAATTTTGGTATTTGGAAATACACATGTAGTACAAAATTTATAAATAGTATTGTTTAAAGGATTATTTTTTTCGCTCCTTGTTTTTTCTTGTTATGTCATTTAGCGGTATGCGTTATAAAAAAAAATGACAACTGCATGTCATTAAATGATAATATTAAAAAAATAAAGAGAAATAAGGAAAAAAAAGGAAACAATCTTAATTTTTGTTTGAATCGGTAGATTATAGAGAAATCAACCATATCAAATGTTGTCCCAAACGCAACCTAAAAGTTTGAGCTTTAAGATATTGTCTTCAAGATCTAAGGTTCAAACCCTGATTATCACCATTATAATAGCTTGAGACAACATCGATTTACCTACATATCCATATAGATTACGTGAGTTTTTTCCGAATTTCCCGAAAAAACAAATATCGAATGTCACGTGATAATATGTAGCGTCATTTAAGTGGTTTCCTAGTATTAACTGTTGTTTCATAACCAGTTGGTTAATTTTTGTTGGCACATTTTAATCTGTTCACTTCAGGTGGATCATTCCGAATGACATTTTAAGGATTAGACTCCAATTGGTTAATTTTTATTGACCTAGCATTTTCCTGTTAGGATTGACAAAAAAATCGAATCTTATTCTTATATTATTTAATCTCAATTTAAAAAAAACAATTAAAATTCATCATGATTTTTTTCGACCTGAATCATAATAAAAAACGGGATGAAATAAGACTCGATTAAAACAGACGTTCCGATTGTCATCAAATAATAAACTCCAACCACATTGAATAGTTGTCAATAGCACAGCTACCTATTATTGTTTAATCTAACAAAATAATGAAAAATACAAACCCAATATTGTTTAATCCAAACAAAATAACGAAGAATAAAAAAATACCTCCTAGACAAGAAATGAACATTTGAACATTAAAATCACTAAAAGGGTAAATTGATCCGCTTTGAATTTTAAAACCTGGTAATTGTCAAGTAAATCGATCTGTTTTGAATTTTGGAACCTAATAATTGTCAGATTAAGTTCGTGGCAGATTCTCCAATCTCAGTCCTAATCTTCTCTATCTTTATATATCTTCTTTGCAGGACGAGGCAGTACTTGTGATATTTCGATATGGGATGCATTTTATTTGACAGTTTTCCGGAGGTTAAATATCATTGGATGGGTTACTTTTTCGTTGGTATTGTGTCGTAATTTTCTTAGGATTGAATTTTCGAAAGTTTTATGTTCCCAAGAATCTGTGTCACAATTTTATTAAGGAACAAAATTTTCCCATGATTAAGTCCAACCTCCAAGAATTCTGTTCTTAAAAACCTTTCTTTGTTTATTGATTGAATCTTGTTACTTGTTTATAGACGCCACAAATATTATCAATCTTTGATAAATCTTGTGTTTAGTTCATTGAACAAGAGAAATTCAATCTCTCACACACTTTGTTATCACGATAATAGCTAGAATTTTAGGGTCTGAAAATATGTCTACCAAAACTTCCCCCATTAACTATCATGCTACAAGCCTTGTCATTCACACGGTATCTACTGTGGTAGATGTTTTCTCTCTGCGGCTTAGTGTCATCATCTATAACTTGTGCACTTAAAGCTCTCTTAACAATAAGAGAAAAGTGGTCTGTTAGGACTGCATCTAGATTTCTTCATCTGCTTCCAGTTCGAGCATGTTCGGACCCTAAATTTGAAGCTATTGTCGTGAGTAGGGATGACTGTGGTTCAGTTCCGGTACCGGTTTTCCTTTCGGCTGTGGTTCAGAATCGAAACCAGAATCGATTCGGGGAACCAATTCCGGAACCGAGTTGGGAAAACCAGTTCCCCAATCCAGTTTGCTTCTAAGCCTTAGGATTTGACAAAATTATGGATTTGACAAAATTACCGGTTTTCCTTTCGGTTGTGGTTCAGAATCGAAACCAGAATCGATTCGGGGAACCAATTCCGGAACCGAGTTGGGAAAACCAATTCCCCCAATCCAGTTTGCTTCTAAGCCTTAGGATTTGACAAAATTATGGATTTGACAAATTTTTTTTCTATTGTATACATAATACATAATTACAACTCACTATATAATAATTATAGTTGAAATTGAATTTAATTTTGAATTGACTACTCGCTTCCGACCATTTCAGTTGTTGTTACTTGAGTTCCATCTAGGGGTGGCAATTTGGGTCGGGATTCGTTTATTCGTTCGATTCGATTGGCTTTAAAGCGAATACGGGTTTGAAAAAATGGATTCGTTTAATAAATGGGTCAATTCGATTCGATTCGTTTGTTAAACGAATCGAATACGAATTTAAGCTCATTGATTCGTTTATAATTCATTTTATTATTTTATTTACTAGTTCTTGTTAATTTTCAATTATATTCGAGAAATTATAGTTAATTATCATAGAAAAAGTAATATTTTCAATACTTGGTAAGATATTTTTAGTAAATATATTAATTACATATTTCATATGTATATATTTATGAAGAATTAATCTAAATCAAGTGTGATGAATTATTTTATTAAATAATATCATTGACTAAACGAATAAACGCATATTCGTATTCGATTCGTTTAATAAACGAATCGAATACGAATCCTAATATTAGAATTCGTTTAATAAACGAATCGAATACGAATCCATCACATCTTGATTCGATTCGTTTAGGATTCGATACGAATTTGATTCGTTGATTCGTTTTGCCACCCCTAGTTCCATCGGTTAAGTCGAATAAATAATCATTACTCTTTCTAATATTTTCTTGGATCCTGCGCTTAGTTTTGGACCAATCATTAATACATTCTTGGGGCTCCAATGATTTTAGGTTCATGCTTGACCGAGTCTCATCTAATATACTCCCTCCAGCACTAAACGATTGTTCAACTGCAACTGTTGACACTGGGGATGCTAGAATATCCTTAGCAATTAATGCTAGGATTGGAATAAATGTTAGGATTGGAAATTATTTGGCGTGTTACTTCCACCATTTCAAAATGTTAAAGTTTACAGTTATACCTACTCTATCACCAATCTCAAAAGAAGTTGTTAGATAAACATCAAATTCGACTGCGATACTTGTTACCTTTGGTTTCTTTTTTTTTTTTTTCCGCATGAGTAGGAGTTTCCCTCTAGATATTGTTGAACTAGATTGCTCAACTTCGGTATGTTGAGAAGGTGTTGGGACATTCTCACCAAATTGTGAATAATATTTGTTATATAGTATAAATATATCAACTTGAAGATCGCTAATAATTTTGTTAACATTTACTTGTTTATTTAAACATTCATAATAAATATCTAAATAATGTTTCAAACGTTTTAATCTAATACGAGGATCAAAACAGAAGCAACCGAGTTAATTAAAGGGATATTTTTAAAATATGGCACCATTTAATTTTCATGATTGCAATTGAGTTGTACAAGTATTCCTCATGCTCATGCTCTTGCATAACAACAGAAATATTAATATATTCATTGATAAATAAATGAGCAGTGCGATAATAAACATCGGACAAAGTATATGTAGCATCATTAAATACCTTTAACATATCTAAATTTTGTCTGCAAACATTCCACTATTGAGGATATAAAGTAATATCGCTAACATGTGATATTACAAAAGAACACAATAATTCACTATATGCATATGACCCATTCAACAATTCATATGTTGAATTCCAATGGGTTGGCACATCTCTTGGAAATTTCTTAGGCCTCATATTGTAGAATTTGTAAGATTTATACAATTTTTTCATTACTTGTGGATGTAACCAAAAATAAGATATGGCAATTTTTATTAGAGTAAGATGATCATGTAATGTTCTTAACTCATATTGTACACATAAATTTAAAACATGACATACACATTTTAAATGAAAAAAATCTACCACCGAAAGCAGGTTGACAAATAATTTTTAAATCAATTATAGATGTAGTGTTTGCAGATATTTTATTAATTAAATAATATTCTTAAAAAATAATTTTAATCATTATATATATATATATATTATGAGCAATATGTCTTTCATCAAAAACTCTAAATGCAATAATTATTTTTTATAAATTCCATTCATTATCAATCCAATGATATGTAATGTCATTATATGAGGGCACATTTCAATTATCACTCCAAATATCACTACATATAGCAACACGTCCATTAAAATTAGCAAAACATGTTTGTAACTCTTTTTTCTTGTTTTATAAAATTTGTGAACTGTTCGTGTTAAAGTTGTTCTTGAAGCACGTTTTGCAATAGAATTTAAAACATTTTGACAATAATAAAAAAAACTTACTTTTTCACCAAAGTTGAATGACTGATATTCAATAGAAATAAATTTTGCTAATTCTTCTCTATTGCTCGTGTCAGAATAATGAAATAGAGGAGCAGAGCTAGCGTACCCAGCTATTTGGGTTTGTGTCCCATCAATATCTGATTCAGATGCGTGCTTATTTGTAATATGCTTCTATATAGATCCATATCTGTCGCTAAATGTATTGTTTAATATAATAGTTGCATATAGTGAGTATTATCTTGTATCTTCTTGTAGTATTTCTTGAAGATATCATATTTTTTTGTTCATCGGTATCCTCTGCCATACTTTGATATTGACTTTTTTAGGAATGGTCAAAATTGGACGGTGGTGTTGATATGTTGAAATCATCGGTATCTTTGAAATCTTGTTATGTTGGTGACATATGTCTCTTACCCTTATTAGTATTTCTCTTTGGTCTCAAAGATCCTCCGCTTGACATTTTTTTTATAATAAAGAACAAATTGTTGGAAACTTGGGAATATGAAAAACAAATTGAGATGAAATATAATAAATTATTGGAAACTTGGAATGTGAAAAAATGAATTGAGATATGAAGTGTTTGACCATTGCACTGTTTTGACCGTTGCAATTGTAATGGTTCCATAGAAACTGAACCACGGTTCAGTTCTGCAGCACAGTTTCGAGATTTAGTCTCATCAATCTGGTTCGTTGATTTGGTTGGTTCAGTCCATCGGTTCGATTCGTCGGTTCGATTTATCAGTTCGGTCCATAAGTTCGATTAGTTAGTTTAGTTCCCCAGGGTTTGATTTCGGTTCAGTTCGTGAATTTTGGAGAACCGAAATCGAATCGGTTCTTCGACGGTTTCGGTTCGGTTCGGTTCAGAATCGTCGAATCGTTGACCAGTTCGGTTCCGATCCTGACCCGATTTTGTTTGTGATTCAGAACCGAACCACGATCAGGACTAGCCGTGAGTTGCAAGTGTGAGAGATTGAATTTCTCTTATTTATTGAACTGAACACAAAAATTATCAAAGATTGGCGATCTTTGTGGTCACTATAAACAAGTAGCGAGAATCATTCAAGAAACAAAGAAATGTTCTCAAGGACAAGATTCTTAGGGTAGGACTTGACCTTGAAAAAGGTTTTGTTTCTAAAAAAAAATGATGACACAAGGTTCTGAAGGTTACATGCAAGTTTACAAGACTTTTGAAGGTTCATTTTAGGAAGTTCACATCACATTGGAAACACATCACATTATGGCAGGGTAACATTTCACATATTGAACCTTCCACTTATTTGATACGCTGGCTAAGAGATTATTTTGGTTAAACTCCTCTCAAATCCTTGCAACCAATAAAAATGCCCACTTCTTAAAATATCCAATATACGTAGATGGGAACATAAGATCATATTTATCCTGACGGGAACAAGAGTAACAATACGGTTTATAATGTCTCAGTTTCGGATATAGTACAAAATCAATTTAATTTCCTCTAATATGTTGATGAATACTGAACAAAGTTTTTAATCACCATTATACTAAATATATGTAACCCTAAACAGCTACAAATAGTATAAAGTATACCACTGATAAACTTTAAAGATTTGGTCATGCTATTAACGTTTTGGTAGTAACATCATCTCAATAATTAAATAATGAGCTTTCAACAACATGAGAAGTTGATTGAGAAAGTCACTGAGATAAATAATATGTAGTCTCTCACATTAAGATTATATACCCTCAAAACATTTTATCAAGTCCATTTAGCACCGAGTAAATAGAGAGTTCATAAAAATTCAGGTAAGGTACCAACACTACACATCAATACATGAACAAATAAAAGAAAGATTCAGAATGGAGATCAATTGGAAAAAAAATATTTCTATTAAATAAGTTTTATCACAAGATATTTAATTAAATTGGCACAAAGAGCTTCAGAAGTCTGTATTTTCGATATTGTCGCTGTCACCATTTTAAACAGGTATATCAAAAATGGGTCTTTTTCAGTCCTTTTGTACTAGAGAAAGATCCTCTCTATACTATTAACACACACACCGAATATGTACCGAATTGTCTCACAACGAATCATAAACAATATAATAACAACATAAAGTTCATCACAGAATCCAATGTTCAGAAAATGATTGCGGATAACCCATTTTTTCCTAAATATTCATCCCCATTTTTTTTTTTGTGTTTTGAAGTTTGGAATATCATTATAAATAAATACCACATGCATTCTTGAAGGTTAATAATATAAAATAAAAAATGATTTAAAAAAATCATTCTTATTTCATATATCAGTGTGCTTTTGCATTGCTTTAGCTCTCTCAAATCTTGTAAAACCAGTGACTGAATAGACTTCTTTAGGTAATTCATGATCTCTTAGTTTATAATCACTCATCAACCGATAATGTGAACTAAATTACAATACTTGAGATATCATGTGGTCATTTTTCAGATCCTCAAAAGTGCAGTCACAATTATGAAGAACCAAATGAGTTTTGTGCACAAATTACATACAGAAAACAGAAATTTCATGGTAAAGTTACCCATTCCTCTGATGTAAAGCAATTTCCTCTGTCTAATAAGGCCACCAATCAACTCCACCAGGTTTCTTGACAAGGATCTGATTGTATTCAGGCCTTGACATCTGCAAACAATTCGTCCAATTATTAGTACCTCTTAGCAAACACAACTACATAGAAGAAATGCAAGCAAGTTATGCTGTAAAAGTATAGTCGCAAGAGTTGTTAAAATGCTCAAATGAAGCTAAACACGAATTTGTAGATGTAATCAAATGAACGCCATTGTACAGCCTAGAGAGAGAAAACAAACAATCAAAAGGTTCAGATCATACAATTAAATTACAGAAACCAAATTTTGACCACCAATATTCACACTAAAAAAATGCAACTGCACCCCTAAATAGTCTCAACAAGTTACGTTAATATTCTTATTATGCTTGAGAGTTGAGACTGAGTGTTTGTGTGTGATCTTGGATTGCACCCTTTTTTTAAAAAATCAATTCAATGTCCTAGGTTCGGAAATTTTGATCAAAGCAGAAACAAGATATAATTGCCAATGTCATAAAACAAACAAGCCAATGGAATTAGCTGCTCGTTTGCATTTCTCAACAACCATCTTCAGAGAACGAATGGGTTATTGGCGCATTCAGGAGGGAACTATCGAGTAAAAGTAAAGAAGAAACTTCTGTTTAGGTTTCTGTTATTGACAATACTGCATCTCGCATGAGAATGAGATCAGATCATTATAATTAAAAAAAAAAAAAAAATCTTCAAACCAAACTACCTATGTCTATTAAGAGGCGGCGCATGCATATACAATTATAGAATGATTCCATAACAAATTTGCTATAAGCATAATCCCAAACATAAATATTGAGAAGTAATTCACATTCAGAAAATAATTATCCATTTGATATCATTTAATTTTGAATAATAACCAAAGGATATCTACTCTATCTACTATAGTTCATTATATAGTCAACTCAATAAAAGAGCCATGTAGCTCATCTTCATGTTTTCTTCTTGATATCAGGGCAGGATGTAAAGCTCATGAGGTCACGCTTCTGCATACATATAAACACCAACTCAAATTGTCTCTCCACAACTTTCCTGGTCACCAAACACCGCCGAACTGTCCAAAACAGCCTCCAAACTCGCGGCCTACACCACCAAAATCGGCACTGTTGTCACCCCCAGTCCCCCACTGGCGTCTCTCACCACCTTAATTCAACCACCTTCACTGATGACTATCATTACCATTAACATTCCCAGCCACCACAAAGCAAAACACAATCACCGTAAACACCCGCCACATAAACCCACCCTTGAACCAACGCTGCTAAAAGAAACACCATGACCCCTGAATTATTATTATTATTTTATTTTTTTTATTATTATTTTTTTTTTGTGTTCCTCCAAAATAAACCCCAAATTGCATTCTTGCTCAGATATCGTTATTAAGCTTTACCCAAAATTTCCACAATATCAATTTTCATTCATTGTCCATCCAAAATCCAATTTACAATTTCACTCATGTTCTTTATTTGTTTTATTTTTAAAAAAAATAGTGAGACAAAAAAAAAGGAGTTAATAGTCATTTTCCACCAATTAAAAAAAATGAAGACTACAAAAATTAAAAATCTGAGATAAAAAAAATAGTGCCAAAATTACACCCCATTTTCGACGTACCAAACATTGCGGCACAAGTAATGCATTGCACCACAATTTTGGCATACCATGTCATTCGAAGCAATCAAACTCAGCCTTCAGCCCCGACACAGTTTGCGGGAGGATATTGAAAAGCAATTCACATTCAGAAAATAATTATCCATTTGATATTCAAAATTCAAAATTAAATGAAAATAATATCATTTAATTTTGAATAAAAATCATAAGATATCTACTCAAAATAGGTGATTATTGTCCTCCTTATAAGTGTGGAAAACCAATTCAATAAAAGAGACATGTATCTCATTTTCATATTTTCTTCTATAAACACCTGAGTCCCAATTTTTTTTTTCCATAATTGACTTAAAATTTAAGCTGAGAAAAATACAAGGCTGCGATTGGCGGTCATCAGTGAAGTATATATAATCAATTAAATCTTAATCATCAAAGCAAGATCTATAAAAAGCCAAGATCAAAGTTTTGTCTCCAATGTACAAGTCAACCATCTGGTGAAGGTTTTCTGGTTTTTGCGAAATAATAAATCAAATCAAATTAAGATTGAAATTGAAATTGAAGAATCAAAGAGTGACGTACGAGATGTTTGAAGACGACAAATGCGACGACGATGAAAAGAAAGAAGAGAATCTCGAATTCCGCCAATCTAACGAATGAAAACACCGCGCTCACCGCCCTACTAAACGACGATTCATCCCTGTTTCTATTCCCCGCTCGCTTTCCCATTTTCCGATTCCGATCAACAAAGATGCCAGGCGAAATTGATCCCACGGAATGAAGGAGGATTCCACGATCCCATCCTCTTTAGTCCACAAAATGGACCATACAACATGGGCTCGGGGTGTAGTTAGAAAATCAGAAGAGTGTATTAAGTATCACCAGAAGTAAAGATAGCCGTTGAGAGAGAAATTAACTAACGGACACGTGTGCTTTTCATAGTGAAATTGATCCCAATACTATCCGTCCGGCTTGCAATAACAAGCCTTCAAATGTTAATAGCAACAGAGTCCGTAACAAAAGCAGAGATTTACTCCGGAAGGAGAAGGTGCCAATGTGATGTATCAACTACTTGTTAACTTGCCTACCATAAATTTTTAGCATAATGAGTTTTCTTTTTGCCCTAGTTTGGTGGTAAAGAATTTAGTATTTGATTATTAGCTATTGAGTTTGAATTCAATTGTGCATTTCAATGTAAGAATTTGAGTAGTCAGAGATTTTATTTGTTCCGTTTAAGTGTGCGTAGAATGGTTTGATGGTGAATTTCCAACATTTTCAATAAAAATAAAAAAAAAAAATTTCTACCTGAACATACCTTATTAGATCTGTACGCACTAAAAAGTTAAAGTTCTTTATTCTGAAATTGTCAGCTAAATCACTGTGATTCCTTATGTATCTATATAAGTCCGGCCACTATTATGATATCCAAGGGTTTCAAATATCCTTGAGTACAAACATGTTATTTTGAGCATTTCATTAAACATACAAATTCTACCAATAAACATGTAATTAATTTAATATTTTGAAAAGTTTCATATTTATTGACAAAATTTACATATTTAATGGTTTCAGTTGCATGTTTAACGGTAAAAATACATGTTTGAATCAAGGATATTAAATACCCTTATGAGTACTGTAGATTGACATATAAATATATAATTCTTGTTTCATAGCTTTAATTCAATAGTATGAATTGATCTCTTGATTCTAATATTTGTATTGAATTTTCCCCCATTTTTTTTATTCGTAAACATTAGCTAGTGACTTAACCTATGCATGGCAAAAAAAAGTCCAGGTCCGGTCCGCCCATCCCGAGTCAGGCTCAACTCAAAAAATTCAGGTCCGGTCCGGCCCGAGCTTAAGAAAAATAAAAATATATATATATACAAAATAAATTTTATATATGTATAATTTTTTATATTAAAAAAGAGGTCGGATAAGTCAGAGCCCGAGACAAATCGGCCTGGCTCGATAACAACTCGGATCGGGCTTTTCCTGAGCCCAAACTTGAATATTACTTCCCGAGCTCAGGTCAGGCTTATGAAAGGCCAGACCCGACTCGACCCGGACCGATCTATTGCCCCTCCTAACTGAACCCATTTGCATTTTGTAGGACTGTTACCGCTATAATGTTTTATTTGTTTAGTTTATGACCTAAAATTTGCTTGTTGATTTTATGGCTGTTTATGTCGGCTCTAGTTCAGAAGCCAAATGCTGAAATTGGTGCTCATGGGACCAATTGCGAGGCCAATAGCAGAGGTACATTCAAATTTCATAGAAAAGGAGCACCGACAGATTTGAGAAGTTAAAGTTCAGATGCCATTGACTGGCGATGCAGTGGTAACCTCAGTTACCGAAAGCCAGAAACCTCAAGCTTTATCAAGAACCAGGACCTCTAGGCAATCCAGAGACATCGACATCAATCCTGAAACTTTACTGAATCCTACACCATCATACACTGCATTATTGCTTGAAGAAATCCAAAATTTTCACAATAACATATCTAAAATAGTAGCAATTAACGAAAAAAATACTTGTACAAACTAATAATGTAAGCCCATTACCAACTGTGCAAAGATTCAAATGAAAAGTTTTGAAATAATCTGAACCACTCATAAACATTAGAGCTCCATGAAATGATATCTTAAGCTGTAAATAGCTTGTGAACTTTCTGTTTATCGATGTATTAAAGTGTTTATAATCTCCATTTACTAGTTCAGCAATGCGTTGCCAAAATTTTACTGGGGTCATGAGAATACAACGGTGCTGAATTCACCATTTGTTAATGGTGGTTTTGTTTTTTCACCCCGAGGAGGGGTAGAATGAGGTTTTGTATTTGGCAAGGAGAATAATGAGGGCCCAAGAGTTTAGGGAGGTTGAATTCAGAAGGAGGACCCTAACCCATTGTGTAGAGGAGATTTCCCAAGAAAGAACCTGCTATTAATGAAGCAAGTAGGTACCCCGACCCGACCTGAAAAAGAAGTGTCAGTTTCAACAACAATTGAATGTTTGATGAATCCGACCTGACCTGGTTGAAGAAGGGATGGCTTGACCGAACGCCATTTGCCTCAACATGCCGACCAGAGGAACAGAGCTAAAAAAACATGATGTTTTGTACTTGTAGGCATATGACGTATGCCTTACTTGGAAATTTGGGCCAGGAGGCTGATGTGACAGAAGTGGGTCAATTACTCTCCTTGGGAAGAGACCCTAATAGACGGAGTAGTGTCGGAGCATGCAAACTACAGGTTGTCACACCAGCAGAGAGTGTAGTAGTGGCCAGAGGTTGTAATGATAAATTTCTGCTGACATGAGATAGTTAAGTCAGATGCCAGAGCGACTGTTTACTGAATAGTTGGGGAAAATGAGCATGGGGCGTTGATGACAGGGTGACATGATCTGGCGTCATTGCTTGGTGGAATAGTGGATTGAGAAGCCTATATAAAGAGGTTGAAGTCGCAGATTCAAAGGTTGACAATTTTCCCATTACACTATCTGTAAAAAACAAAAGCCTCTAAATTGGTAATAGAGAGAGAAATTTGGTCGGCACCTGATGACTTGAGAGGTTTGTAATGGGCTAGCCTAAGACTCGAGATGTTTTACACTTTTTTGTAAGCCTACCACAACACTTGTAACCCTGGTCGGTCTTGACCTCAAACAAGTAATATAAACACCCTCATTTCTCTCCCGTGGACGTAGGTTGGAGCCACTCTCCGTCAAACCACTTAAATATCTGTGATTTTTTTGTTTGCTTGCCAAGTTTGTTTTGGGTTCCCTACCAACCAAACAAATTCGTTGCTTGGAAGAGGTTTGTTCGAATGGTCGATTTCCGAAATTACTCTTTGAACGAAAAATAACCGTCAATAGCTGGAGCCGTTTGTGAGGACTTTGTACAAAAAAGTAGCAAATACACTAGAACGATGGCAGAAGACAAAAACATAGATATGTGGAGTCCTCAGCGGCGGAGCGAATGGAAAAGGTGGAAGAAATCCTGATTTTGAAAGAGAGAATGTGCGAAAGGAAAGAGAATTGACACATCCTTTATGAAAGCCACGATGGAAAAGATCGAAAAGTTGGAGAAAGAAATAGAAGAGCAAGCTCAAGCATGCCCCAGTAAGAAGGAAGAGATTGACAATGGAAAAAGTGTAGCCTGTGTGGAAGGGGAATGAGAAACTGAGAGGAGAAATGCCTTTAAAGTAAGGTTAGTAGTTGTGGCTAATGTTGCACCTGCACAAGAGCCATGGGAGGAAGAAGATGATAGGCAAACCTCAGAATCATCCAGCAACGATATGTGTTTTGGAGAAAACAAACTAAGGCAATATCTAGAATAATAGCGTAAAGCTGCCAGAAGTGGAAGATACCATGCCCGGAGAAATGAGTATGGGGAATCTCTCGATCGAGGGCAGAAGAACATAAAAAGCCAAATGAGAGACTGAAGAAATGGGAGGAGAGTACGCGGGGAAGCACTCGGGGTGATCAAGATATAAAGGTAGCATCCTCTTTCATTAAAGAAGTTATGGGGGACTGAGTTCCTAAGGAGATTCATTATGCTCGCAATGGACACCTTCAAAGGTAACACAAACCCTAGATCATATAATGAAAATTTTATTTTCTCATAGAAATCCAAGAATGATCGGAGAGGCATTTTATATGGTCTTCCTGCTAATCTTGGGGGATCGGCCAATTTATGGTTAAGAAATATGATTCCATGGAGCATCGATAATTTTTCACAGTTGAGAAAGTCCTTCGTGCGCCACTGTAAAAGATCATGCACACCAAGGAAGATGGTTAGGTCATTAAGAATGATGAAGCAGATAGATGATGAGCCCTTGATGAGTTTCATCGACATATATCATGATTTGGTATTGGAGGTCGGGGCGTATGAGTCCCTGAAGGCGTTGGAGAGCTTTAAAAGAGCTTTGAGGGTTAGAAAGTTGTGATCTCACCTAAGAATCCAGGAGGTACCAGACTATGCTGCAGCTCTGGAACAAGCGAGGAAATTTTTATTTCTGGAAGAATATGAGAAGATAGCTTGATGGGGTGCTGCTCAAGTAAAGAATAAGCCAAGACAAGAAAATCGACGTGATATTGGCAGTAGTTAGAGACAGTCCCGAGACAAATGGAGTTTAGGCCAATAACTTTGGGTAACCCAACACCTGAAAGAAGGCCCCCGATCAAGGTCGCTCATGTTACTGGGGGCAAGACATACACTGCCCTTAATAGGCCTCTGGCTCAAATAGCTCAAGAGATAGATGATAAGGGCATGCTAACTGAGCTTGACCCAAGGAGGTTACTGATTGAAAAGAAGAATCACAATGCCTATTGTGCACATCACAATATAAGAGGGAATGCCACTAAGAGATTCAGGGACTTGCAGGAGCATGTTAAAGACCTGGTGAGGAATGGCTACCTCAAGCAGTGCATCGATTATGAAGCCATGAGAATCAGACAACGAATGAAGCAGAGGTATTTTTCAAAATAGTTGGGGGGAAGACATTAGTCGAGGATTCAAATCGGACAGAAATTCCCTGATGTATTGGCAATGGAGAAGAGCCTGAGGATACAGAAAACCAAGTCAATGTCAATAATGTTTACTGAAGAAGACGCTCAGAATGTGAGTTACCTGCATTATGACCAGATGATAATCAAGGCCAACATTGGCAGTACGGAGGTGGGCAGAATATTGGTGGACTCTGGGAGTGTTGAATATATCATATCCAATGAAGCCTTGGATAGCTTGGGCGTGGGGTTCACCACCTTACTGTAGGGGCGAATGTGGAATCCCTAGGGTCAGATCGATATATCGCACAGTGAAAATAGGTCTAACCATGGATTTCTATATAATATCCCCAATCCATGAGATATTACCTGCAGGGAATAGGCCGTACTATCCCTCTGAGCCTCAATCCATCTAACTGTGATCAATACTGTCAAACTCATCACAAACATATGTTCATGCATAGCCAATTCCCAACTCAATGATCATAGAAATTCATTTATAGTTTCCATACAATATACTCAAAAATATATTACACTACAAATATGATGTTTAAGACCCTTAAATACTAATACTATGCAATGTATGTCATGCAACTTTTACTTAACTCTAACTATGCTACCTTCTGGACTCAACCTAGTGGACTCATCACCCAAGTGACTGCCAACAGTATCTGTCCTCTCAAGCTTGTCCCGGAGTGAACCTGTAAAATAAAAATACTGGGATTGAGGGGTTAGATCGTTTGAATGACCTAGTGAGTGGAGATTTTAAAACGGAACTGAAATACTTTATAAAATCCATGGTTGTAAAACTAAAATCATCTCAAGAAACAGTCTCTTATGCTCTAAAAATATTTTCTGGGATTTCTCTAAATCGTGAGTTCTCTTGAGAACTCCTTTATAAAACCATTCTCTTTAATGAATCATATCTCAAAAATCCGTTTTTGAATTCATAAGATATAAGTCAAGATTTTTCTTTTCAAATACCTTTGTGAAAATCATTCACAAAACCACATGTAAAATCATTTATAAAATAAACTGTCAATCTGTAAGATTATGGTGAGTATTTTATATTTACCATCATAATGTATCCACCATCAAGCATCAAGGAACTTCATTTCTAAATCTCTAATTATTTCAACATTCTCTAACTCGATTACCCAAGTAAGCTATCAATTATAATTTGATGCTCCTTAAGACTTTTCAGATAGTTACATCTAAGTCATATCTTCTTTATCCTTACTATGCTCAACATCTTATTTGACTACATTAACTACGATTTCCGAATTCTTCATTATTGTCTGAAGGAGAAACATCAAGAATCTTGGTAGGATAAGTCCTCTATCCAAGAATAATAGCAACTACATTTATTCAGACTTTAAGTAAAAACAGGTATAGGCAACAATATCCACAAGCATCAAAATATAACAGTGAAGATTACATCATGGGATATAGCAATTTGGTTGTAAGGCAAGAACATGATCATCTTCATATTGATGTTCTTTCTATCGACTTTGGTCACTATGGGACATAGAAATGTCACCGATGACGATTCGAGATTGGAGACTATCTGGAAACTTGATTTTGTTATAGTCTTGGACAATACTCCTTGATGACTCTTCAATAGTGTTAAAGAGTTGCCGTCTATTTCAATAATATTAATCTTTAAATTTACTAACCTAGGAAAAAAACTTGAATATTTATGCATAATCAGAAACGCATACACATAAAAGGAACCCCCTAGATTGTCATTTACTCCCATAACCCAGAAAAACCATACAAATGCCTCACCAAGTTATCATTTCATCTTCCACAAAAATAAAAGAAGAGTTAGATCAGGGAAGAACTTACTTGCTGTACTGAAGGTTGGTGATGAATGATGCTTGTAGTAGTTGAGAACTAGAATTGCAGAAGGTTGCTTGAAGGTCTGGAACAGTTTCTTTGAGAAGATGAAATGGTATAAGGAAAAAACGAAGAAGAACATCCTTTAAATAGGCGGCTCAGGCTGGTTTTGACAGTCAGATTGAAGCAAAAGTAAGAGATTGATGACACGTGTGAGGGAGATCTCTGCCGTTGAATTCAAATGAAAGGCTTAGATTGAAGCCATGAGCTCCGTTGTGTTAGGGTTGGTGCTTGGAGTGCCAATCCAGATCATATTTATGTCCGATTTGTGAGATGCATTTTTTCATAATATTAATTATTTAATGGTAGCATCTTTTGTCTTTTATATACATATTTGATCTCATTACGATTAGATATCTAATTCTGATTAGATTGAAACTAAATCTGATTTAGTGATATGTATATATTAGACAAAGACCTTAGGATTTACATTGTAATGCGCAGTTACAACGTAGTTTGTAATTGACATTGGGAAGCGTCACTATAAGTTGTATATCCTTAAATAAAGTTCCTGGTCAAGATTTACTAACACGGGTCGGTTACTAAATTCGATGAGACCAGTAGATGTCGTATATCGTGACTTGGCCCGATAGTTTATCCCAATGAACCATGAGTCTCAGGAGACTCGTATAGACATGTAGGTGTTTATTTGATAAACACTGAACGACTCACTGAAGATTTCCTAATAGATGGTACACCAATGTCAATAGGAATCTTCTCGAGTTGAGCGAGCATAGTGGTCCTTCGACTTGAGATACCATAATGGATATATGAGTTATCCTCCACACTTTGATTGTAGTCACGTCACCGATCTATTTAGATAAGCTGTTCATTAGGTGTGAACTGATGCTCATGATATCCGGTGCGTGTCAAGATAGAATCTGTCAGTCTTGTGTACAGGGCATAGCTATCCTACATGTGTTTACGATCTAGTAAATCTATGGTTGTGGTATAACTTCGGAAGCAAGTTCCGAGTGTTATTTAAAAATCATAAATTTGAAAGCTGACTATACTATACCATAATGATTTGACGTTTTTATCTATATCCCAGGTATAATATGGATAGCCTATGACGGAGGGATTATACGTATGTAATGACCTCGACTTGCATAGTTTAGCGAGATTATCCGTGGTCGTCATAATTCATGAGTGTGCGAATTATGGACACGAAATTGAATTTCGTGACAGATAAACCTAAACTTAGAGAGTCTCATGATATGAAGTGTACTTGTTGAGCACTTGTGCAACGCGTTATGAATAATACAGATTATTCGTAATACTTTACAGATTAAATGAGTTAATTCAAATCGTTTAAACGGTTAAACGAAAACACATACTTTAAGGGTTTTTTGGTCAATTTATAATTAATGAGTATTGTATTTGATATAAAATTTGATTTGATATATATTAATTAATTTCTAAATGAGACTTTGACACATGCCATTAATATATGTATTTTTTTATTTAATGTAAATAAAATACATATATATATATATAATAATTATATTAATTAATTATTTAAATATTTAAATGTTAAATATTTGAATAATTAAATAATATCCATATTACATAAATATTATGCAATATGTTTAATTATTATTGGTTACATGTGGCATATTTTAATTAAGTTTAATGTGTGCAAATTTGATTTGCTAACATAAAGTTTGTTTTAATTTAATGAAATTAAGTTGCAAAAATGACCATAATACCCATATAAGTCGGCAATTACAAGTATTTTAAAGGAAAAATTTTTCTTTTCTTGTGTGGCCTTACCTATGGCCGAAACCCTCCTTCAAATAGCTCCCAAATTATGCTTGATGATTCAACTAAGAAGAAAGTGAAGTATTCAAGGAAAAATCTTAAAGCAAGTTGAAGATTAGTAGGTAATCTTTAATATTCTTATGTATAGAAAATTAGTTTCTTGTTCTTGAATTACTAGAATGGTTCTAGGGTTTATTTACCTCTTAGAATTTGGGGCTTTTTGATTTGGAGGATGAATTTGAAGGCTTGGTGCATGTGTGAAGTGGTATTGAATGATATTATTGTAATATTTATTCAATTTGATCATTTGATGATATGTTTCTATTCTAGAGTATTATGGACACTATTTTAATGCCTAAAATTATTCTTAGGTGCTTCATTGGTGGTGGCTTGGATTGGTGTTGTGATTAATTTAATTGATATTGAGAAAATTGGATTAAAAGATGAAAAATTGATATTTTTGTCTTTTGGATCAGATCTGAAAAAATATTTTTATGGTAATGAAAATTATGTCATATAAATATATTGAATGTGTTTTGGATGTTGGAACAATTGCCGGAAACTGTTTCGAAGTTGAAATATGCGAAAACGGTGAAAAACGGCATTAATGGGTGACTTTTGAGCCAATCGCGTGACGGCTGCCCAAACAGTGAATTGATCACAATTGGGGCAGCCAATGAACTGCTCAGGTACTATTGAGGCTGACCTGAGTAGTCCTCATGTGCATTAGGTAGTCGGTTCGATCGAAAACGTGTTTTATGTCATTTTACGGGAAAACATTTTCGTCAAAGTTTCGCGATATTTCTTAATTATTTATGTCATTATTTGATATCGAATATATATTTTTTGGTGAAATATGAATGAATTATTCATATTGGATAATGAATAATTTATTCGGTAATTTTAAAAAGTTTTAAAATTACGATTTCACCCGAACCGCGAGCTTCCGCTACGCCCGCGCCAAAGCCCCAACAAAAATGATATTAGAGCAGGTCTGATCCTTCATCCATTACATTTTTCATGCTTGATATCTGATATATAATCCAATTTCGATGTTTGCACATCCATATAATTTAGATATTTCTTGACTTTTTGGTTCTACGCTAACGGAAAATATAACCGAAATTTAATGGTTAAGTTAAGTTATGTTTTCTAAGGTAGAATTGAACTGTTTAGAAATTGATCTAGATTAAATTTCACATTTGATGTAGAACAATGCTTTCTTGAGGAATATCCCCGCTTAAATAAGGCAATAAAGTGACATGTATTGGATGCATATTTCTTGGTCCATCTTGTCAATACAGTTTATGGGTATCTTCTATGACTGCATCCGAGAAAGTGCCAAAGCAGTGATGGTGTAGTTGATAGAATTTTATCGATGCCGGATGTATATTTGATACTAGATAAATTCAAATGAAAGTGGAAATCCTGAACGTGGCAAAGCTGTCAAGACTACATCGGTAGCTTGAGTTTGTCATTGGCAAGTGAAGCCTTGATACACCTCCTTATGAACGTGCCAAAGCTGTCATAACGAGAAATGGTCAGGACCGAAATCAGGAATCACAGTGAGTGTGATTGACAATGAGTTGTCTACCTAATGAATATACGTAGGCGAGATTGTGTCAAAGCTGTGAGTTGAAATATATTCATATGGTCCACTTCTCACTATGGAATTCGATTTAATTATTGAATTCTCATTTTCGTTAGAGATTATGGTATTATGTAAAGTAATGGGAGACACTGGTGGGTTAAAATTCCATAACTAAAGCAGTGTGTAATATTATGGAAATTGCTGCTTATGTGTTTTCCTTATTCTATATTGTTGATAGAATTTAAACTTCTTATACACTGCATGCATATTATTTGAATATGTTTTCTGAATTCACTTATGGTTGCGAATTTCTAGGATAGGTTCGAGAATGTTAGTAGACTTGGATATTGTTAGATTAGTCAAAACCATCGGGAACTGTTGTTCCTATTTTTTTGAAAATCAAAATGGTTAGTGACTTAGTTACTGAGTCACGATTAGTAATCTAAATAGATATCTGTTTTAGGATATAATTGTCTAGAGAGAATAATTTCTTGTACGGTAAGAATTGACATGAATTAGTTCATGTCTCAAGATTCTTGACTGGTATTAAGAATTCCATTAGGTAATTATTTATCTTATAATGATATTTATTGGCTTTAGTGACTTTTAAAAGTCACGTGTTTGGCACAGTTTGCTAGATAATTATTTACAATTGTTGTTAATAACTGAAGGCAAATTATAGAGCTTAAGAAAGGAGATGTGTATATTTATGTATAGAGAATATCGATTCTCATAATATGACAACTATAGATATTGGATACCAGATCTCCCATCTAGTTATTTAAAATATTATTTAATGATTATTTGGATATTTGATATCAGAACTTGCGACTATTTGATAGTTACTTGTTCTTTATAAATAATTGTTACGTATTTTAATATGACTAGTAGTGTCATTGATGAAAAGATAAACATTAAGAAAATATTCGGTTAACTAAATAACTTAGATCAGTGCTTTATGAGATTTTATCACATAAGCATTAGATGCTTATTCCATATGGTAAATGATGATCTGATATCAGATTACACTATATATCCTTATTCATTTAATGAATATTGTATTCAGGATATGATTAAATCTCATTTAACCAATGATCGTCATTGGACCATAAGATTTATTAGCCTAATACATTGGATGTATGTAGTTTAATGAATTAGAAATTTCCTTAAATAGATTTCTTTACTTCGTAACTTAGTTAATGATTTGTCATGACTTAGTTACATGTTTCTAATATAGAACATATTGAACGTCTTGAATTATTCGAGAACTTCCAATATGTTTCTGATGAAACGCAGATAGAATATTTTGAATGGTTCAAAGATATTCTATTTGAAGTGTTGAAAATTATAATTTTTAAAATTCATCATGAGCATTTGAATAGTTCAAAGATGTTTGATATGATCAAACATATGAATTTATGGCAATTAGTTCTTAGGTTATTTAATGAATGTTATTCTTACTCAATATTATTCTTCTACGATTTCATCATGATGGAATTGGTCAGTAAGAGAAATCGAATCTTATATGATTTGATTCGTTTGATATTGAGTGTTACTAAATTATTTTCAATACTCTTGGGGATATGCTCCAGTAACACCAATTCATCCTTTTAATTAATGTTCCATTAGTTTCTACAGTTACGTATATGATATGTATAAGTAGAAAATTCGAATCCTGAAAAGTTTGAGATTTGAATCTTTCTTTTGTATAATGGTTATATAATTGAAAGTACTTGGTCCTTGCAGGTACAAGTAAAAGTTTATCATTTATTCTATTTAATAGAATATTATATTCTATTGATAGAATATCTTTTCTATGATCCCGATTAATAAAATTATTTTATTATTTGGTGCGTAACATCGGATGTTAAAGATTGTAGAAAAGACTTGATTTATTGAAGTTAAATATGGAAGTGATAAACTATATATGGAACTACATAATTAATAAGATGAAAAGACCCTTAGACATCTTCCATGTAAAGTCCAATAAGATGTCAGAATCATTTGTGAAATATTTGATACTTAATGGTTCTGCAGTTTTCTTATAGAAGAAAATTATCCTATAACTTGTAGTGAGAGCGATATTGATTTCGGAAGTTAGCATTAAACCATAGATCTAAGATTGTTATATCTTACTACGATCAAGTTTGGAACTTGTTGAGCTTTCATTATGAATCGTTCATAAAATGTGCAAATGGTTACGCAGCAAAAGCAAAGTGAGCTTATCAAAGATTCGACCTTTATAGTATGACCGTGAGAAAATTTATACTCAGTAATCTATTGTAGATTCTGAGAAAACTTGTCTTTAGTCGCACTAATTGAACAATTAAAGATCTGTTGGTTAATGTTGATATTAAACTATGTATTTTGGCTAAAGAATGTAAAATGACGTTCCTGAATGGTTTATTCGAATGAGAGATCCGTTATAGTTTCTTTACTTGAAGAGTTCATTCTAGAATGGCCTTAGAGTTTGTATTCTGCTAAGATCACAGTTTGATATACTAGCTTATAGAGCCTATTGTAGACTCATATAAGCTTTCTGAAAATCTGTGTTTTCTAATTTTGATAACAATCAGGTTGTTTGATTTTATCAAAACATAGAGAATACACATATGATAGTTTTACCTAAGTCTTCTTTTCTCCGTGAATGAAGTGAGAGTAGTCTTTGTTATATTCGATATAAGGTTTTATATATGATATAAAATAAGAGACTTGTGAGATACCCTCATTAGTGGTACATTAGATATGGTCTAATAAAAGACACATCAAGACTATCTGTGTTACAGTTAGTATAATTGTTTGATAGTTAGTGTGTCTCTTATATCTAGTATTTATCTTTCGTAATGGATGATTCCTTTGTCGAAAGAGAAATTGATTGGAATGTCTAGTTAATCTTATCCAATATAGGGTGATGGCATAATGAATACTATATTATGTGCGGTTAGAAATATCAATTTAGTAGTAATTATTACGAACTATTTTGATATGTTATAGATCATAGGATGTGTCTTGAGACATGTTCTTTGTTATCTTTGAGATATTAAGAACAAGTTTCTTATTCATGGAAAATATAATCCGCAACCATTAGGGTCAGATTAGTTTTGAGTTTAATTATGACGTTAGATGGTCCACGTCATATAAAGTCAAAAAAGATGCAGTGGGAGTGTCACCGTTGAGTCTACTGAATTAGAAGAACTATTTTTAACTTATGAAGTATTGACTTATGAAGTTGCATAGTGACCTATATATTAGAAGTTTTGATATTAGTGTTGTGCTTGCGGTTGTCTGAATAGTATTTGGATTTGATCCCTAAATACATAGACAACTCAGTATCTATAACACAATATTGATGTCGCATCTGTGTCATATTGACATATAACTTATGTTATACAATATACGAATGATGCTGTCTAAGGGAAACGATTGAGTTTGTTGGACAGACTCAATATATTAAAGCGAGCTTACTTGTTGTTGCCTACCTCTTGAGTGCTAGGTGAGCTCTTGAGGGCCATGAGTATGTGATACACATTGAGATGTGTATATGATACCGAGGATTGTCACTAGAGTAAGTGGGAGAAATTGTCAGGGTTGGTGCTCGGAGGGCAATCCGGATCATATTTATGTCCAATTCATGAATACAAACAATACTTTTTTCCATGATATTACTCATTTAATGATAGCACCTATTGTTTTTTATACACATATTCGATCTAATAGCGATTCGATATCTAATTATAATTAGATTGAAACTAAATATGATTTAGTGATACGTGTATATTAGACAAAGACCCTAAGATTTACAATGTAATACGCAGTTAAAACATAGTTTGTAATTGCATTGGGAAGCATCACTATAAGTTATATATCCTTAAATAAAGTTCATGGTCAAGATTTACTAATACGGGTCGGTTAATAAAATCCGCTGAGACCAATACATGTCGTATATCATGACTTGGTATGATAGTTTATTCCAATGAACCATAAGTCTCGGGAGACTCGTATAGACATGTAGGTGTTTATTTGATAAACAATGAATGACTCACTGAAGATTTCCTAATAGATGGTACACCAACGTCAATAGGAATCTTCTCGAGTTGAGCGAGCATAGTCGTCCTTCGAATTGAGATACCATAGTGGATATATGAGTTATTCTCCACACTTTTATGGCAGTCATGTCGCCGATCTATTTAGATCAGACCTTCGCCTGTTTGTTGGGTGTGGACTAATGCTCATGCTATCCGGTGCGTATCAAGATAGAATCAATCAGTCATGTGTACAGAGCATAGATATCCTACATTTGTTTGCGATCTAGTAAATTCATGGTTGTGGTATAACTTCAGAATCAATTTCCGAGTGTTATTTAAGGATCGTAAATTTGAAAATCGACTATATTATATCATAAGGATTTGACGTTCTTATCTATATCCCAAGTATAATATAGATAGTCTGTGACAAATGGATTATACGTATGCAATGACCTCGACTTGCATAGTTTAGCGAGATTATCTGTGGTCGTCATAATTCATGAGTGGGCAAATTATGGACACGAAATTTGATTTCTTGATAGATAAACCTAAACTTAGAGAGTCACATAATATGAATGTACTCGTTGATCACTTGGGCAACTCGTTATTACTAATACAGATTATTCATAATACTTCACCGGATTAAATGAGTTAATTCAAATTGTTTAAACGGTTAAACGAAAACACATACCTTTTTGGTCAATTTATAATTAATGTGTATTTGTATTTGATACAAATTTTGATTTGATACATATTAATTAATTGTCAAATGAGACTTTGACACATGCCATAAATATATATGTATTTATTATTTAATGTTAATAAAATACATATATAATAATAATTATATTAATTAATTATTTAGATATTTAAATGTTAAATATTTGAATAATTAAATAATATCCATATTACATAAATGTTATGCAATATGTTTAATTATTATTGGTTACATGTGTCATATTTTAATTAAGCTTAATGTGTACAAATTTGATTTGCTAACATAAATTTTTTTAATTTAATGAAATTAAGTTGCAAAAATGACCATAATACCCCTATAAGTCGGCAATTACAAGTATTTTAAAGGCAAAATTTTTCTTTTCTTGTGTGGCCTTATCTATGGCCGAAACCCTCATCTAAATAGCTCCCAAATTATGCTTGATGATTCAACAAAGAAGAAAGTGAAGAATTCAAGGAAAAATCTTAAAGAAAGTTGAAGATTAGTAGGTAATCTTTAATATTCTTAAGTATAGAAAATTAGTTCCTTGTTCTTGAATCGCTAGAATGATTTTAGGGTTTATTTACATCTTAGAATTTGGGGCTTTTTTATTTGGAGGATGAAATTGAAGGCTTGGTGCATGTATGAAATGGTATTAAATGATATTTTTGTAATAATTGTTCAATTTGATCATTTGATGATATGTTGCCATTCTAGAGTGTTATGACCACTCTTGTAATGCCTAGAATTTTTCTTGGGTGCTTCATCGGTGGTGGTTTGGAATCATGTTGTGATTAGTTTGATTAATGTTAAGAAAATTGGATTAAAGCGTGAAAATTGATATTTTTATCTTATGGATCAGATCTGAAAAAATTACCCATGAACTGCCCAAGTACTATTGGGGCTGACCTGGGCAGCCCCCATGTGCATTGGGTAGTCGGTTCGATCGAAAATGTGTTTTATGCCATTTTACGGAAAAATATTTTCGTAAAAGTTTCGTGAAGTTTCTTACTTATTTATGTCATTATTTGATATCGAATAAATATGTTTAGGTGAAATATGAAAGAATTATTTATATTTGATATTGAATAATTTATTCGGTAATTTTAAAAAGTTTTAAAATTACAATTTTACCCGAACCCGAGCTTCCGCTACGCCGCGCCAAAACCCCAACAGGTTGATCACAACTGTATGAGTTTTTGGCACTCAATGGATGGATGTGTTGTTAGGGGTTGTGCTCAGAGTGCCAATTCGGATCGTATTTTTATCCGATTCATAAATACGATTAATTTTATTTTCCATAATATTACTAATTTAATGATAGCATCATTGTATTTTATACACTTATTCGATCTAATTATGATTAGATATCTAATTATAATCAGATCGAAACTAAATCTGGTTTAGTGATACGTGTATATTAGAAAAAGAATATAGGATTTAAAATATTGTGCGCAGTTAAAACGTAGTTTGTGATTGACATTGGTAAGCACACTATAAGATGTATATTTTTAAATAAAGTTACTGAATGAATTACTGAAGATTTCCTAATAGATGGTACACCAATGTCAATAGGAATCTTCTCGAGTTGAGCGAGCATAATGGTCATTTGACTTGAGATACCACAGTGGGATATATGAGCTATCATCCACACTTTTATGGTAGTCACGTCACCGATTATTCATGATCAGACCTTCGCCTGTTCGTTGGGTGTGGACTGATGCTCATGATATCTAGTGCGTATCAAGATAGGACCAGTCAGTCTGTATACAGGGCATAGACATCCTCACGTGTTAACGATCTAGTAAATTCATGGTCGTGATATAGCTTCGGAAATCAGTTTCGAGTGTTATTTAGAGGTCGTAAATTGAAAATTTGACTATATTATACAATATGGATTTGAGGTTCTCATCTATATTCCAATTGCAATATGGATAGCCTGTGACGGAGGGATTATACGTATGCAATGACCTCGGCTTATTTAGTTTAGCGAGCTTATATGTGGTCGTTATAATCCATGAGTGTGTGGATTATGGACACAAAATTGGATTTTATGACAGATAAACCTAAACTTATAGAGTCCCACAATATGAAGTGTTTATTTGATTGGTGTTGTGGATTAATTAGTTTAATCTTGAAAATTGGATTTAAAGTACGAAGTTTAGTAATTTCAGTTTTCGGATCAGATCTGAATAAACTGGAAATTCTGTGATGAATTTCATGTCATATGAATGTATTGGATCTGTTTTGGGAGTTGAAACAATTGTCGGAATGTGTTTCGAAGTTGAAATAATCAAAAACGGTGAAAAATAGCGTTACCGGGTGACTTTTGAGCAACCGGGTGACGACTATCCAAACAGTGAATTTGTCATAGTTCGGGCAGCCCATGAACTGTCCTAACACTATTGGGGCTGACCTGGGCAATCCCCTTAAGTGTTGGGTGGTCGATTCGGTCAAAAATATGTTTTGCGTCATTTTACGGAAAAATATATTTCGTAAAAGTTTCGTGATTTTTCCTTTATATTTATGTCGCTATTTGATATTGAATTAATAGATTTAGGTGAAATATTAATAAATTATTCGTATTAGATATTGAATAATTTATTCGATAATTGAAAGAGTTTTAAATTACGATTTCGCCAAAACTGCGCTTGTGCTGCACCCTTCGCCCAAAACCCCAACAAAAATGATATCAGAGCAGGTCTGATGCTTCATCCATTACATTATTCATGCCTGATATTTGACATTTAATCCAATTTTAATGTTCATAAATGCATATAATCAATATATGTTTCTTGACTTTTTAGTTTTACGCTAAAGGTAATATAACGGAAATTTAATGGTTAAATTGAGTTATGTTTTCTATAGATAGAATTGAATTGTTTAGAAAATAATTTAGATTAAAATTCTACATTTGATGTAGATTATAGCTTCCTGAGGAAAATCCCCGCTTATAAATAAAGTTGTAAAGTGACGTGTATTGGATACATGTTTATTGGTCCGTCTTATCAGTAAGGTTTATGGGTATCTTTCTATAATTGCATCTGAGATCGTGCCAAAGCTGTGAGAGTGTAGGTTATGGGATTTTATCCATACCGGTTGTATATTGATACTAGACAAATTCAAGTGAAAGTGGAAATCCTGAACGTGCCAAAGTTGTCAGGACTACATCGGTAGCTTGAGTTTGTCATTGACAAGTGAAGCCTTGATATGCCTCATTGTGAATGTGCCAAAGCTATCATAATGAGAAACAGTCAGGACCAAAACCAGGAGTCACTGGTGAGTGATTGACAATGAGTTGTCTACCTAATGAATATACGTAGGCGAGATGGTGCCAAAGCTGTGAGTTGAAATATATTCATGAGATCATTCTCTCACTATGGAATTTGATTTAATTATTGAATTCTAGTTCTCCGTTGGGGATTATGGTATTACGTAATGTAATGAGAGACACTGTTGGGTTAAAAATCCATAACTAAAGTAGTGTGTAATTTTGTGGAAAATTCTGCTTCGTTTTCCTTTTATTCTATATTGTTTATAGAATTACACTTCTAATCCTCTGCATGCTTATTACTTGAATAGGTTTTCTGAATTTACTTATGGTTGCGTAATTCTAAGAATAGGTTTTAGAAAGACAGTAAACTAAGATATTGTTAGATTAGTTTAAACCATCAGGAACTATTGTTCCGATTTTCTCAAAAATCAAGATAGTTTGTGACTTAGTTACTAAGTCAAGATTAGTAATATAAATAGATATCTTTTAAGGATATAATAGTCTTGAAAGAATTATTTCTTATGCAGTAAGAATTGACATGAATCAGTTCATGTCTCAAGATTCTTGACTGGCATTAAGAAAACCCCTGTAGTATTTGTTTATCTTATAATGACGTTTCTTGGCTTTAGTTACTTTTAGAAGTCACTTGTCTGACACAGTTTGCTAATCAATCATTTGCAATTATTGTAAATAATTGAACACAAATTATAAATCTTAAGAAATGAGATGTGTATAGTTGTGTATAGAGAATATAGATTCTCACAATACGACAACTGTAGGTATTGGATACCAGATCTCCCATCTAGTTATTTAAAATAATTTTTAATAACTGTTTTGATATTTGATATCAGAACTTGTGACTACTGGACAGTTACTTGTTCTGTATAAACAGTTGTTATATATTTTAATATTACTAGTAGTGTCATTAATGAAAATATAAACATTAAGAAAATGTTCGGTTAACTAAATAACTTAGAACCGTGCTTTATGAGATTTTATTATGACCGTTGCGTAATCACACGCGTATAACGCAAGCGCACGTATTGTTCACGTAGTATAAAAAGTATCGATCCCACGAGGACTTAATACCTAAGCTATTAGTTATGAAACCAGATTTTACAAGTATCTAATGGTTTGATTGTTTAATTGGATGGTGAATTTAAACTTAAAACAAGTAAATTAAATTTCTTGGAAAGTAGGTTATGAAAAATACAAATTTTAAAACTACTCAGGGGTTGTGATTCGTTCCAATATCTTTTTAAAGATGAAGTGGTTATTTCATGTTTGTGCAATATATTGGTTTATTAACCTGGAACACGAAAATATGTTAAAGCCTCTTCCGATGGTCAGATACAAATACCCAATGTAACCCAATTAATCATATTCCTATGTCAACCAAGTTACTTGAATTCATTAAGATTAAGTTCCAATTATGGTTACCCTCGCCCGACAGGTATATTCCTATCCTGTAAGGAAATCTATTAAAGGGTTATTTATCCTCAAGGAAGATTGTGGGTTATTAAGTATAGGGTCTTAAACCTAAAATACCTTTTCAAAGTTCATTTTAAGCTTACCAGTTCAATCTTATTAATGGCCAGTTAACAAGAAGCATTAAGACTAAGGCTCAATAAATAATCTTTTATATTATCCAAACCGTAAAACAACCTCTTATTAACCGGTGATATTGGAATTCATCACAACCCCAGATAATGGGTTTAGCTACGACACATATCTAAGGCTAATAAAAGCTTAAATAAATTAAAAGACATAAAGTAAATCTTGGAAATTAAATAAAGTAAATGCTGAAATTAAAAATGTAAAAGTACAATAAAAGAAAATGTTGGGTTTAGAGGATCCACTTTTAATATTTCAAAATTAGAAATCTTTCTTATTCCCAATGTTTACCGATTAATTAACCAGACCATAAAGGCAGTAATTTTATTTGTCTCAATTAAATCCAACCGACCATATAGGCGGTAACAAGGTTATTACCTAAACCGACCATATAGGCTGAAACTACGTCTAAAATAAAAAAATCGACCATATAGGCGGTAAATAAGGTTGTCACCTAAACTGGCTATATAGGCGGTAGCTAATTAATACAAATTTTAATTAAAATAAGGGAGATTAATCTAATTTATTATATTAAAAGTCTTACCTCTTCACCCCAGAAGAATTAGATTACATGCTCATACTGTAAAAGAAAACACACAAAATTTTATTAAATAAATAAAAAGAAAATATAAGAAAACTTAAATAATATACAAGACACTTTCCTTTAGGTTTTCATGGAGAAATTTCTCTAATGAAAGCATAGAAAATTTACAAAGGTAAGCTTGTATTTATAGGAAAATCTAAAGGCTTCCACCAATTTCTCCACCAATTGCTCCACCAAATATGGCACCAAACATGATATCAAACATGGCACCAAACATGGCACCAAATATGGTATCAAACATGGAAGCATGTTTGGTGGAAGTTTGACAATTTTTATTTTTATTTTTATATTTTATTTATTTTATTTTATATTTTGAAAATGACTATAGTAATTACACAAAATATACTGGATTGTTCATCAATTTTGGCCTTCCAAACTTCATAATTCGAAAATATTTAAATCTTCAAAGTTGTAGATCTTTGTGTCTTTTTTAATCTGCAACTTGAATCAGCTCAATCGGATATCGGATGAAACCTTTATGGCCAAAATACAAAACTAAAATTTAGGACTACACTTCTTGACGCGTATAGTAAATTTCTATTTTCGATATTTTTTTTGCTCCGAATTTCATCGTTTTAGCCCCAAGTTGATTCCATTAAATCCCAATACTTTATTTATCTGCAAAACACATCAAAACACATCAAAACGTACATCAAACCCGAGAAACTAAATAAAATGTTAGGTAAAAGTGGCGGTAAATATTGATATATTTTCCGCTCATCATATTAAATAAGTATTAGATGCTTGTTCCATATGGTAAATGATGGTCTGATACGATATCACACCATATATCCCTATCCATTTATTGAATATTGTATTCGGGATGTGATTAAATCTCATTTAATCAATGATCGTCATTGGATCACAAGATTTATTAGACTAATACATTGGATGTATGTGGTTTAATGAATTAAAAATTGCCTTAAATATTTTTCATTACTTAGTAACTTAGTTAATGATTTTTCATGACTTAGTTACGTATTTCTAATATAGAACATGTTGAACGTCTTGAATTATTCGAGAACTTTCAATATGTTTATGATGAAATACGGATATAATATTTTGAATGGTTCAAAGATATTCTATTTGAAGTGTTGAAAACTATAATTTTAAAATTCATCATGAATTTTTTGAATTGTTCAAAGATGTTTGATATGATCAAACATATGAATTTAAGGCAAATACTTCTAAAGTTATTTAATGAATGTGATTCTTACTCAATATTAAACTTCCACGATTCCATCTTGATGGAATTGGTCAGTGGGAGTAATTGAATCTTATATAATTTGATTCGTTGATATTGAGTGTTACCGAATTAGTTTCAATACTCTTGGGATTATGCTCCAGTAAATTTAGCTCATCTCTTTAATTAAGGTTCAATATGTTCCTAGAGTTACATATATGATATGTATAATTGAAAATTCGAATCTTGAAAAGTTTGAGATTTGAAACTTTTTTTTTGTATAATTGTTGTATAATTGAAAGTACTTGCACCTTGGAGGTACAAGTAAAAATTTATCATTTATTCTATTTGATAGAATATTGTATTCTATTTGATAGAATATCTTTTCTACGATCTCGAGTAATAAAATTATTTTGTTACTTGGTGGTTAACATTGGATGTTGACGATTGCAGAAAAGACTTGACTTATTGAAGTCAAATGTAAGAGTGATAAACTATAAGTAGAACTACATAACTAATTAGATGAAATGACCCTACAATATCTTCCGTATAAGTCCAATAAGATGTCAGAATCATTTACAAAGTATTTGATACTTGTTGGTTCTCCCGTTTTCTTATCGAAGAAAATTATCCTGAAACTTATAGTGGGAGCGATATTTGATATCGATTTTGGAAATTAGCGTTGAACCATAGATCTAAGATTTTTCCTAGCTACTACGATCAAGTTTTGAACTTGATTGAGCTTTCGGTATGAATCATTCATAAAATATGCAAATTATTTGCGCAGCAAAAGCAAAGTGAGCTTGATAAAGGTTTGACCTTTATAGTATGATAGTGAGAAAAGTTTTAAGTCAGTTATCTATTGTAGATTTGGAGAAAACTTGTCTCTATTCGCACTAATTGAATAATTAAAGATATGTTGGTGAAAGTTGATATTAAACTATATATTTTGGCTAAAGAATGCAAAATGGCGTTCTTGAAGGTTTTATTCGAATGAAAGATCCGTTGCGATTTCTTTCTTTGAAGAGTTCATTCTAGAATGGCTCTAGAGTTTGTATTATGGTAAGATAACAATTTGATATATTAGCCTATAGAGCATATTGTAGAGTCAGATAAGCGTTCCGAAAATTTGTGTTCTTTAATTTTGATATAGTCAGATTGTCTGATTTTATCAAAACATAGATAATGCATATATGATAGTAGAGTCAGTGGGAGCATACAAATTTCTTTCTAGTGTTATATATCATAATGACATCATCATCATTAATGTAATAATGTGATGTTTATAAAGTAAAATATTTACTTAAGTCTTCTTTTCTCTGTGTAAGCAGTGGGTGTAGTCTATGTTATATTTGATATAAAGTTGTATATATTATATAAAACTAAGAGACTTGTGAGATACTCTCATTAGTCACGCATTAGATATGATCTAATAAAGGACATAGTAAGACTATCTGTATGACAGTTAATATAACTATTTGTCAGTTAATGTGTCTTTTATATATATAGTGTTCATCTTTCGTAAATGATGATACCTTTGTCGAAAGAGAGATAGATTAGAATGTCTAGTTAATCTTATGCATCATAGGATGGTGTCGTAATGAATACTATATTATGCTCGATTAAATATATCAATTTAATCGTAATTGTTCCGAGTTATTTTGATATGCTGCAGATCACATGATGGTTCTTGGAACAAGTTCTTTGTATCTTTGAGATATTAAGAACGGGTCTCTAATTCATAGGGAATTTAGTCTGCAACCATAATGTCAGATTAGTTTTGAGTTTAATTATGACGTTAGATTATCTATGCCATATAAAGTCAGAAAAGATGCAGTGGGAGTGTCACCGTTGATTTTACTAAACTAGTGGAATCAGTTACAACTTATGAAGTACTGACTTAAGAAGTAACATAGTGACCCTAAAGATTAGAAGTTTTGATATTAGTGTAGTGTTTGCGGTTGCCTCATAGTATTTGGATTTGATCTCTAAATACATAGACAACTCAGTAGCTAAAGCACAATATTGATATAGCTTCCGAGTCATATTGATATGGAATTTGGATTCTACAAAATATGAATGATGCTGGCTAAGGAAAATAATTAAGTTTGTTAGACGGACTCAATTTATTAAAGCAGACTTACTTGTTTTTGCCTACCTTTTGAGTGCAAGGTGAGCTCTTAAGGCCATGAGTATGCGATGCACATTAAGATGTGTATATGATACCGTGGATTGACACTAGAGCAAGTGGGAGAAGTTATTAGGGTTGGTGCTCAGAGTGCCAATCCGAATCATATTTATGTCAAATTCATAAATAAGAGCAATTCTATTTTCCATAATATTACTAATTTAATGGTAGCACCCTTGTCTTTTATACACTTATTCAATCTAATTACGATTAGATATCTGATTATAATTAGATCGAAACTAAATCTGATTTAGTGATACGTGTATATTAGACAAAGAGCGTATGATTTACAATATAGTGCGCAGTTACAACCTCGTTTGTAATTGACATTGGGAAGTACATTATAAGATGTATATCCTTAAATAAAGTTCCTGGTCAAGATTTACTAACACGGGTCGGTTAGTAAAATCCGTTGAGACCAGTACATGTCGTATATCGTGACTTGGTCTGATGGTTTTTCCAAATGAACTATGAGTCTCGAGAGACTCGTATAAACATGTAGGTGTTTATTTGATAAATACTGAATGACTCACTGAAGATTTCCTAATATATGGTACACCAACGTCAATAGGAATCTTCTCGAGTTGAGCGAGCATAATGGTCATTTGAATTGAGATACCACAGTGGGATATATGAGCTATCATCCACACTTTGATGGCAGTCATGTCACCGATCTATTCATGATCAGACCTTTGCCTGTCGTTGGGTGTGGACTGATACTCATAATATCCAGTGCGTATCAAGATATGATCTGTCAGTACTGTGTACATGGCATAGGCATCCTCATGTTTTTACGATCTAGTAAATCTATGGCCGTGGTACAACTTCGGAAAGCAGTTTCGAGTATTATTTAGAGATCATAAATTGAAAAGTCGACTATATTATACTGTATGGATTTGACGTTCTCAGCTATATCCCATGTATAATATGGATAATCTGTGATGGAGGGATTACACGTATGCAATGATCTCGGCTTGTATAGTTTAACGAGATTATATGTGGTCGTCATAATCCATGAGTGGGTGGATTATGGACACGGAATTGGATTTCGTGACGGATAAACCTAAACTTAGAGAGTCCCACAATATGAAGTGTACTCGTTGAGTACTTGGGCAACGCGGTATGAATAATACAGATTATTCATAATATTTCATCGGATTAAATGAGTTAATTCGAATCGTTTAATCGGTTAAACGATAACAAATGCATCAGGGGATCTTGGCCAATAGTAGTTATTATGTATTTGTATTTGATACATAATACGATTAGATACACATTAATTATTTGTCAATTGAGATTTTGACACATGCCATAAATATATGTATTTGTTATTTATTGTAAATAAAAATACATATATAATAATAATTATATTAATTGATTATTTGGATATTTAATTGTTAAATATTTGAATATTAATTAATTTAATTTTTCCATAAATATTATGAAATTTAGTTAATTATTATTGGAACATATGACAAGATTTAATTAAACTTAATGTGTGTAATTTTGATTGGATAATATAAAGTTTAATTAATTTAATTTGATTAAAATGAAAAATGATAAAAATGCCCTTCCTATGCCAAAGTTGGTTATTGTAATTGAAAAAAGAGAAAATTGTTTTCATCTTCTTCCAATTTCTACTATGGCCGAACCTCGCCCAAATAAGAGCACTCAAATTGGTTTGTTGAGACAAGAAAGAAAAGGAAGGAAAAATCAAGGAAAGCTTTAAGAAATTAAGGTAATTCTATATCTCTTTAAGCTTGAAAACATGTTTCTTATTTTCTTGATCACTTTACTATGATTCTAGGGTTTCCTTTTCTTTATGAATTTGGGGCTTTTGGTTGTGGTGGATGGAATTGGAAGTGTTGGCATGTGTGAAGTAGACTTTGGATGATATTATTGTATATTAGTCCAATTTGATCATTTGATGATATGTTGTCATTCTAGAGTGTTATGACCACTCTTGTAACACCTAGAATTGTTCTTAGATGCTTCATGTGTGGTGACTTTGATTAGTGTTGTGGATTAATTGGTTTATTCTTGAAAATTGGATTTAAAGTATGAATTTTAGTAATTTCGATTTCTGGATCAGATATGAATAAAATGGAAATTATGTGATGAATTTGATGTCATATGAATGTATTGTATGTGTTTTGGGAGTTTACATAATTGCCAAAAAGTGTTTCGGAGTTAATCTAAGCGAAAACGGTGAAAAACGGCGTTACCAGGTGACTTTTGAGTGGCTGTCCAAACAATAATTTTTTCACTGTTCGGCTGGGCAGTCTCCATAAGTGTTGGGGTGTCAGTTCGGTCAAAAACGTATTTTGTGTCATTTTGTGGAAAAAAACGTTTTTTCGTAAAGTTTTCGCGATATTTCCTTTATTTTATATCACTATTTGATATCGAATAAATAGGTTTAGGTGAAATATCATAAATTATTCGTATTAGATATTGAATAATTTATTCGATAATTTGAATGTAACATCCCGCCTAGGCTAGGATGTTACCGGCAAGAGACAGGCTAAACCGATCTCCATAAGCCTCTGAATCTAACGAAATTTCGGCATGATGTATCATAACATCATGCAACCTGTCCTATAGCCAGCATCCAAATATAACAAGAACTCAATCATCTCGGCCTCAGGCCGGAAACACAACATCAAGGCCTCAGGCCTAAACTCAAAGAAGAAAACAAATACTTGGCCTCCGGCCAGAACTCAAAATTTAAAACTATGCTTTAACATTACTTATACAAATGATATGCAAATACAAAAATATACAAGGGCCGTGAGGACCCATAACTAGACCCAGGACTCCCTTGACTGCAATTGGGGCGATCCACCGTCTTCAAAGTCTTCACCAAGCATCTGCTGATCCCGTAAGACAGGTACTGACCTGCAAAACTATCAACGGAAGTGGTGTGAGTCGTAATGACTCAGTAAGTAATCATACAGACATCAATAAATCTAATTTAACTTATAACTTATATCCATTTATTTTTGTGTTAACTGCTATTAGTCATTTCATCTGTACATACACCTATATATATATTAACTTCTAACCAAAAATCCATATATTCATCACGTTCGACTTCACAACTAACAGATTATGATCCATTTCACTTCTTTCTGTGCTATTCTGATTCTTCTTTTTACCTTTTTCGGTATACTCTGAGTTAATTCTAGATCTGACAATTATTAATGCTTTCTTTCTTTTATTATCTTGAAATATCATCAAATCGGATAATTAAGACTTATGTATCTCTGTAACTATATAATCCACTATCACTATTTATGGCTACATGCATGTATTATTATTATTTCATCATGACTAGCATCCTTACAGTATGTACTTTCTAGATATGCAAGCAACTCATACAATCAACCTTGATATGCATGCACTAAAATAAAGTCATGCTTATATGCACTCGTGCCTCACAAATGCTAACTATATACTTATGAATATGAAATCATATAATCATGCATTAACATCATCTATATATATCTCAACGAATTTCTAGGATATATGAGTTCATATGCATGTTTTATAAACTGTACTTTACTTCCTTTTTCTGGAAAAGTTTTTTCTGAAAAACTCTGTTTTTAAAACTTCATTTTTCTAAAAACTGTCTTTAAAATAACCGTTTATGAAAACTCTTATTTAATGTCTGAGTTCTGAAGTCTAAATCTTGAAAACCTGAAAACTTGTACTGAAGATCCGAAAACTAAAAACCGAAAATACTTGATGCCCAGGACCGTAACTCAACTGCGGCATCTCTGAAAACTGAAAATCGAAATCTGAGAAACTGTTTCTGAAAATCGTGTACTGAAAAGTCCGAAAACTGAAAACTGGTATTGAAAACCTGAAAAATGTGTTCTGTATGTCTGAAAACTGAAGAAAACTCTACGTCCATGACCATAACTCAACTGACGTCTCTCTGCACCCAGGACCATAACTCAACTGGGTGTACTCGATGCCCAGGACCATAACTCAACTGGGCATATCTGAAACCAGGATTTCGAGACTCTGTAGCCTCTAGTCCTGCTCGAGGATCTGAGAGCGTCCTCTCAGTCCTCCACATGTGCACATGCGTCTAACCGTCAATTCCAAATTGTACAACTGGGATGGGTCAAATCCCAAATCCCGAATCCAAAGTATCCGTCAATTCCGAACTATATCTCAAGTTACATACTGGGGTGAGTTTTACCTCATGTCCCGAAAACCATAAAATCATAATCTGCAACTCAAACTGTAAAACATTTTCTAAATACGATTCTTTCCAAAAGCATTTGAAAGCTTTCTTTAAAATTTGAAATTGTTGAAAACATTGTTATCATTTGCTTATCTGATGAAAACTTAAACACACACACACATGAACATGCATATATGCATTCTCATGCTTTTCTCTACCCTGGTTATGATATTCTCTATAATGATCTTACTACTATATGCTCATATCAAACTATCACAACTTGGCTTACCTTTATAACTTACCTTGCTAGTGGCTCGCAGTCAATACGTTGCACAATTTGTATTTACAAGCATGCATTCGAAACTCTACTACTATATCAGATATCAAACATATATAAGTTCCAATACATTTATTCTTAAACTTCTTTGCCGTTTTCTATCTATCAATTTTTGTTCAGACATTTCAAATCATAACCTTTTATGTATTCTCGTGTTATGCATATTCTATTCGTTCATGTTCTTTATCACTTTATACACTCATATTTATCTTCATATTGCTAATGTTCTTAGATAACGCATAATTTACAACTTCCTTCATATCTCTAGCTCATATCTGATTATTCCATTTATAATTCTAATCTCATTCCCTAGGTTGTAGTTTCTACATCCCCCATACCCAAGTCTCAAATACATTAGGTTTATCAGTATTTACTCTCGCTTCCTGTATACGCTTGTACACTGTCATTCTTGTATTTCAATCTAAAGCTTACTGATGACTGTTTATTTATATACCTATCTACATACATTTCTTTACCTCTAAATGCTCATGTCTGCCTTTTACTCATATATATGTTTAGAACTACTTATTCTTATCTACATGTACATACAACACACTTGCCTCCTCTTTCTACATTGATCTTATATATACAAATATATACAAGTTTCATACGTATCACCCTATTTAACTTTATTGTGTTTATAATGCCGAACATCATTAAACATTCTAAGCATTCATAGTATGAGTTACTTACCTGGCTTTACGAACACTCCTAATCCCGGTCCGATCTGTCAAACAAGTAACAACGCAAGGTTAGTACCGCTATTTGCGGAAACTTCCAACTTATCTAAATCAACTACGAGCATCCCCGGAACACCCGAATCAACTCTAATACTACGACCTAAACTTCTTTACTCTGATACATATTTTTTATACTATTCCAACTAGCTGGATAGCCTAGAACCTCGTTTTACACGTTTACGGTAAATCTTACGGAAAAGTTTCCGCAAACGCTACGGAAGGGTCTCGAACCCTCCGAACTACTACAGAATTACCAAATTACCCTCGCAATATCATATATATTCTATTTTCATAATTACGGTTATCTACGACGCTCGGTCGCGCGAGAAACTCCGTTTTACCGGAATCTCGCTAATTCTACCCGATCGATCAAACCTCATCTGATTCACCCCGGATTCTACCACATTTATCGTTTTAACATATAAAAACATATCTAATACATATAAACGCAATTCACTAAACTATGAAACTACCGGAACCATCCGAATATAAATCGGTTTACTTTGAAATATGAAATTTTGAACGGAAAGTCGTACCGAATTCCGAGGCCATATTCGGACTCCCCTCGGCCATACGAACGCGCTGGTGTCGACGGAATTCCGATCGGAGCTACCGTTCGACATGGGTTTACTGTTCACCGAGTCTTCTCTCTCATTTCGCGTGATTCTGGCCGTTGTTCGGTAAAACCGACTCCGTACACTCGTAGTACTCCCCGAGGGCTTCGTTTTGGTAGGTGGCTCGGGCCGGGAGACGACCCGACGAACCGGGATCGACCTCCACACCGTGCGCGACTTCTTCCATTTCTTTCTCACTGCCGCCGGCGTTACTTGGCCGATCGCCGGCCACCAGAAGACTCCCCATCGCTGGACGATCACGGCGCTACCGGTGCGCCGGCCGAAAGCTCACCGGTGAGTTGCTTCCCAAAGAAGACGATCAAGGGTCGGGCGGGGGATATTTTGGGGTTATGCTATTTTTTTGCAATTTACCTAAACTATAAGGCTTTATATACTCTTCTGGAAAATATCATTTTAGCCCTCGCGAAAATTACAAATCAGCCCATATTCTAGAACCTTCTGGAAAATCACAAATTCGGAGCTCTTCTGATGCGATTTTCGAAAAGTGTTCAACACGAAAGTTGTTCGTCTCAGAAAAAAGAATCTAATGGTCCAAAAATCAGCTCGATCAGAGTTTGTTTGCTCCCTTCGTGACCAAAACTGTAAACTTTACACGTTTTACGAAAATCGCGTAACCGACTTTTGATCCCACTCGTTTTCCAACGCGACTAAAATTCATAACCTATTATTCCAACTTATATAACATCACTTATACTCTTATTTTTCCTCATCCTCATGCTCCGAGACTAAAACAGCCGTCCGGGAATCTTCTGGAACAGTTCTGAAAATCCGGGATGTTACATTGAAAAACTTTTAAATACGATTTCGCCCAAACCCGCTTCCGTTGCGCTCTTTGCCCAAAACCCCAACATGTGTGACACCTAAAATCTCGGGGATATGAAGCATAAGATGAATTGATGGATGTGACTGACATTTAAGGAAGACCATTATATCTTCACATCTTCCTATGGACGATTTAGAAACCCTCTGAAGACATTGAAGTTGGCGATAAAAGAGAGACAATCCAACATAAACAAATCTTTATAGTTTATGCAACAAACTGACCCAATAAGCATTGATTTTGGAAGCTTCAATGAGCCACGACCCGAGAACACTTGCTCGGTCTGCACCACTATCCTTTTTGAAGTTCCCGTCATCAATTTACTAACTCGTTAATACCAAGAACTATGAGATATATGTTGATGGTAGTTTTTCACCTCGAGGAAGTTTGAATACTGAGGAGGGGTATAATGGAATTTTGTACTTGGCCAATAGAAGAATGATGAGGGTCCAATAGCCTAGGAAGGTTGAAGTCAGACGAATGACCCGAGCTTATTATGCTGAGGAATTTTCCCAAGGAAGAACCTGCAATTGATGAAGCATGTAGGTACCCCAACCCGACCTAGAGAAGTGTCAGTTTCGACTGTAATTGTGTTAGAGTGGGTGCTTGAAGCGCCAATTCGAATAATATATTATATATTATATATTTATTAATAAAATATCTATAATGGTGCATTTAACGTATGCAACAAGCCTTTAAACCCCTAGGCGGCCCTAGTGGACGAGTTATAATCTAACGTCATTCACACACAAGTAAAATATAAAAATAATAAAAACAAATAAAATAAAATAGTCCCGATAGTTACACATAATATTATCCTCAACGAATTTTAACTAATGAAATCAAAGAACTTTCAAAGTACTCAACATAACTTAAATACAAGTCCTTGAATAAATCATCTAGGCCAGACTCACAGTGTATGTGTGTGTAAAGGTTGGATCATAGCTTGACTCATAAGTAAGCCAACTCGATGATTTCATCTCAAAAATTAAGATCGGACGGGTCAAACCAACCTAGATATCTCAAAAGTATTATTTAATTGCCTTTCTTGCTCAGTATGATATGGTTTTTTTCCTTGCTTTTCTTTTTTCATTTCATTTTTTTCAACACACCTACCCTTTAAGGTAATATTTCTCCTCACGGTGGTCCTAACACTCGCTCGTGGGTAGCTTCACGCTTACCGGTTATAAATGGTTTAACTTTTTTTCTTTTCTTTTCTTTTTTCAACTTTTTCCTTTTATTTTATTTTTAACCATACCGTACATCATAACACTAGCATATTGAGATAGATATCTAAGTAAACGGTCATTCATTGGCAAATAATTTCTCCACCTAGTCACTTTGTGAACTACCCGTTGAGTTCCTAATTAGGTCCCAAGAATCATCCAAAACAAGCATAAAATCGCATGAACACATCAAGGAATAATGGCGGAAACAAATACTCACAATGATTGGTTTGAGATGCGAAGAACACAAGCCTTTTTCTTGCTTTGTTGAGCTCGGTTTTGGCCTCCTTGGACTGCTACCATGCTCGGTTTTGGGCCATCTTCTTCCTTTAAAATTCGGCCATGGATGTCACCATTGAAGCTCCAAGCTTCAAGCTTTCCATGCTCACAAATCCGTTTCCCTATCACCATAATACAACCCATGTGTGTGCTAGCACTCTTTCTTCTTCTTTGTCTTTGATCAAACCAAAAATGAAGAAGAAATTTGGTCTCTAAAACCGTGGGAAGAGAAGAGGATTTTTGGCTCCAAAATGATGAAAACCGTGAGTGGGAGTGGGAGAAGCAAGCAATTTCGTTTTTGCAAGATGGGAGAGAGAGAAAAAGTTGTAAATATATGTTATTATATTCCTTTTCCAAAAATAAATAAAACATATATATACAACACCTTTTTCAAAAAACAAAAAGTCAAAAAGCAATAAAGTGCTTTTCAATCACTTCACATCACATCTCTACACTTTAAGTCACATCACTTTAATAAAATGACATGTTGTCAAGTCACATCACTCAAAGTGACAATTGATTTGACGATTGATGCGACTAGCGATTTGACGCTTGATATGACTTGCGTGCCGCGCTCGGATTCAAAATGCAAATGCGATCGCAATCACTCTCGGGCTCGGGTTCGCTAATTCCAAATTAACGAATTTTCCGTCGCGTCGTAATTAAATGATTACGCCTAGCAAAATCACTATTCACGTCGCTAACGAATAATTCTAAATTAATTCGTTCGCCCGAATTAAAATCTAATTTCAATTCCGCGTCGAAATCTAATTTCGTATAATATATCGGATATATTATTTTATCGATTAATTCTAATTAATCGTTCTCTCTCTTTATTAGTATTTTATCCTAGATAAAATATCTCCGTAATTAATCCCGGATTAATTTTCTCTCTCATCGAATTAATCCCAGATTAATTTCTCTCTCTTCTAATTAATCCCATATTAATTAAAGTGCGAGTCATACATCATCGGTGAATCTTCGGGAAGCGACCCATGAGATCTCCGGATATGTTGGCAGTAATACGGTCGTCGGACTATCCGAACACGTAAGTACCTCGTACTACGTTTATACCGATTTACAAGACAAGGTTGGCTTCTAGCAAAGCGCCATGCCTACCCAATTCTCCAGAAATATTCTTATAGGAATATATAGATTTGTATCAAGCGTAGTATACTAAGTATTGTGCGTATCGGTCCAGTATCGGATAATCACGTGCTAGGGCTGGGGCTGGATAAGTGTCTGCCCCGTCCGAAGCACATATCGGATGTCTGGTAACATAGTCTCTATAATCGGATATACATGACCTGGTCACAATATCCCGATTGGTTGCGCAACACTCAAGAGCACTAGTACCGTATCCTGCGTGACATCATCTCCAATATGACTGAAGTGACACTTCCGTCTTGACATCACACCCAATACTCTACGACTCTCTGATAAACCCAGAAGTGGTGTACACAGAACCGGTCAAAGCCCCCTACCACCAAGACCAAAGTTTATCGATTATCGTAAGTATTAGCGATGCAAGTCTCAGGTTAAGACTATACACACCTACCTTGATTTCGGCCTCCCATAGACACATAGTCATAATACCAATGGGATTCCGAGGGGTCTATCCAGAGCGAGGCTGTTTCCCGTACCATTTGTGAAATACGACCTCCTATCGCACTTGCATAAGTATCCAATACTTATATATATGAGAACTATGTCGTTGTGCCCTCACAACGCACACAAGTGCAATACTAGCCTATTCCGCATTATCGATGTCCAGTCTCGATACTACTACGGCTAGGGATATTTAATGATTAATCCTTCGTGGACTGATACTGTCTCATATCATCTCAATCCAGGAACTAATCATAGGGACCTCTCTTCATTTATATATCTATGGTGATCTAATCACAAATGATGAGAGTGCAATTTCCTTATTACATAGTTAATTTGCTACAACAACACAATGTTCTGTGCAAATAGTGACGCTATGGGTCATTTTGTCCAACACTACCTAGGTTTTTACTGCTAAAAACCTATTATTAAGTGCTTACGAGTCTAACCTAGATCACCTACTCAAGGCATCGGATAAAAATAAATTGTGCATTTATCGTTTCTAAGATTTCATCGAAAGTAAACACAATTCATCATTAGAATTATTTTTTACTAATTAGGTCTAAAAACAAAAAACAAATTGTTATTTTTTTAAATAGCAGGAACTATCACTCCATGCACACACTCTCAAACTTAAAACTTACATTGTCCTCAATGTAAGATAAACATAGAGAAACAATAATGAGGAATAACACTACCGTACATGAAGTTGATCAAGCTCCTGCTGGTCATAATTTGGTTGCGCGGGCTGTGTGGGTTGTGCTACATGCATAAATACATGCAAACTAATAAACAATCAAATAGCATACAATAAAATAAATTAAAGTAAAGAAAATAAAATTAAAATAAACAAATATAAGGGTTTCCTCTCTGCTAGCCTTAGTTTATTGTCTTCATCCAGACACAACCACCCAAATGGTCATGGTGGCTTTAATATAGTGGACCGGGTAGTCTCATCTGCTTTATTCTTTAGTATCCACCGATTTTTATGACATGAAAAAGACAGTTTGGTAGACTATGGTAATTTATCCTTGGATAGTTCTCCAAGGTCCACTCATGGTTGAAATTTTGGACTGCACATGTGGAAAAATTGACTAGACCATTTTTTGAGCTTCCCATTGATCATCTTCAAGTGAGCACTGACTCTAGATTTCCTTTTTTTGCGACGCTTTATGAGTGATTTCAGTTCTGGTTGTGAAAAATCTTCTTTGCATAGCTTCACTATGCTTGTTGGTTGCTTAACTACTGGTTTACTCTGCGTGTTTGCAACTCTCTTCTCTACAATATCTACCCTGTGACATTCTTCATCACCTTGAGGATTCGACATGGATTTGAAAACACTAAAGGTGACTTCTTCATCTTAAACTCTTATTTTAAGTTCATCTTTCTGCACATCAATGATCGTTATTCCGGTTGCCAAGAACGGTCTCCCAAGGATGATTAGAATATCATTATCCTCTTCCTTATCAAGAATAAGGAACTCAGCAGGAAAATAAATTGTATCTACCTTAACCAACACATTTTCGACTATTCCTCGTAGGTAGGTGAGATATCTATCTCCTAACTGTAATGTCATTGTGGTTGGCTTCGCCTCACCTATGTCTAACTGTTTGTAGATGGATAAGGGTATGAGATTGATACTAGCACCCGAATCGTATAGCGCCTTACCAAAATATTGATTCTCAATAGTGCACGGTATTATAAAACTGTCAGGATCCTTTATTCTAACTCTCTCACCTGAGTGTCGAGTTAATATGTTATCAATTATAGACTTTGTTATCCCTATAAAAAACTAATAATTAACAACTCATTACATTTTGTGATTCTTTGTTAACGACTTCGAATGGATTATAGATTCTCTCGAACTCTACAAATCTCTCACGTTATATTCTCTAGATTCTATTCAAAATCCCTCTCTCATTAACGATAGATTCTAAACATGCATCATCTCAATTTATGGCCAACAAAAAAGAAGCATTAAACGCAAGAGAATATAAATAAACTGAATTAAAACTTCAAAAAATAAAATTAGCAAACAACACATAGGTTCAAACATTGGCTACATCATCCTCTAAAATAATAAATTTAGTTCATGACCAAATAATAAAACAATGAAAACATGGTCATGCATCTAATAGAAATCATTAGAGTTAAAGAAAGAAACTAGAAGATTAAACTTGAATCGAATCTTTTCATCTTCGGACGTCACCACATTCGTCTCCTATTGTCGATATTAAATCTTTCTCTTTGGATCTCTCTAAAATATGTGTTTTGACCATTGAGTTGTGTATTAGTCCCATTTTTAGGGTTTTGGACGTGCTGTGTATTTATAGGGAAATCTTGGAGTCCTTATACTTGTAGAATACTGAATTTTGATATTTTAGGAAGTCTATCGCAGCGTCGCGACGCCGAGATTGGCGTCGCGTAGCCCAACTCTCGGGATACATGTATATAGTGTTGTATGGGCGTCGTGACACTACAATGGGAGTCGTGATGCTAGGCCTGAATTTTAGGATTATGTCTTTTGCGTATTTTGCTCTCCAACGTACTTCCGATGCATCCATTAAGGTCCCAAAATAAGTCCATTTTCTCCAAGATCCATGTTCAAATACTTCTTATCAATAAAACATAAAAGAAACTATAAAATACATTAAATGACATAGAATCTAACAAAATAGTAAGCTGAGAATGCATGAATAAGTGGGTATAAACTGTACTTATCAAATGGTAATGTTATTATGCATATTAGATTAATGTATAAATATACTGAGAATTACATCGACCTTAAAATAGTCCTGTAGTAATATTAGACACTAGGTGGTCCGACATTGGGATATTATTACTATTATAAACTATTCTTAGGTAAATATTCCTAGTCGTTGGTTTTGGAATTCTTTCAAATTCCTATAACCTAGAAGACTGGCACATGGCGTATATTGGAATTATAGTTCCAATGGTTTAACCTGATGTACCATGAGCTTGGAAGCTCGTATACACATGTGGGTATTGGTTGGAGTAATGAATGACTCACAAGTGATTCCTAATAATTGAAGATACAGACCACCGTCAATAGGAATCTTCTCGAGTCGAGTAGCATATGTGATCCTTTGACTATAAGATAATATTGATTTCATGTGAGATCCTACACACTTAGATGCCATGTATGTCAGAAATATTTCATGGTCTGGCCTTTGGATATTCGTTGGGTGTGAACTGATGCACTCATTAATCAAGTATTTATCAAGATAGGATCAATCGGCCCGTATGTGTACCATAAGGGGTTTAGGTATCTATGTGAGTAAGTCACGATTCTTAAAGAGTCTGGCCAAAGTCGATCACCTATGGTGGATCGTATTAGTTTTAAAAAATCGTAGACATGTCGACATGAGATGTGTGCCTCGACAACTTGACGGTGTATTCTATCTTTCCTAAGCATAACTCCAATAGCCTGCAACGGAATGATTGATAAACATATAAAAAAGGTCGTTTGTGTTCTTCGCGAATTCCGAGGTGGTCGAATTATGTAAATATTAGCTATACGTATATAGACCGGGCCGGCGGTTCGGTTCCGGTTCGGAACCAAACCAAACCGTCCGGTTCCGGTTCCACTTTGTGTGGAACCAGAATCGAACCGGTATTAACCGGTTCGGTTCCGGTTCCACACTAAAATGGAACCGGAACCGAACCGTTCGGTTCCGGTTCCATTCGGTTTTTTTTTTTTTTTTTACTTTTTTGAAAATAAAAGTTAAATTACAAATAATTACTTTAAATTATTTTTTTTGAATATAATTACAAATAAAATTACATAATTACAAAAAAAATTATGTAAATTACAAATTACGTTAAATTACATTACATAATTACACTAAATTACAAATAAAATTCTTATTTAAAAAATTAAAAAAAAAATATTAATCCGGTTCCAACCGAAACCGTACGGTTCCGGTTGGAACCGTTGGAACCGAACAGTTCCAACGGTTCCAACCGGTTCGGTTTGGGTTCGGAACCCTAACCGAACCGGTTCCGATTCCGGTTCCGAACCGGAACCTTGGCCGGGTCTATGCGTATATGACTGACGTGTCTGAACTTAGAGAATCCTACAATATGAAGTGTACTCGTTGAAAACTTGGGTAGTCGATAATTTTTTAATGAATAATATTCAATATTATAATTATCAATTAATGTAATTAAGTATTATTGGATAACATTGATTATTTACTTTGACCGAATTGGATTAATTGGATCAATTCAATAATACACAAGGGCTTTGTAATAATTTCATAAATATCTCTATTATTTGAGGATATTTTGGTTATTGTAAATATGTAATTATAGGTGTATTTGGCTTGATTTAATTGGATTGAATCAAATTAGTAGATATGTAACTAACCCATTAATTATACCTTGTCTTGATTTAATTGGGTTAAATCAAAATGGTAGAGAAAGGTGATTAGTCACCTAATTATACATATTTGGATAAATAAGATTAATCACACATAAAAATTGATTAGAATTTTTATTAATTAAAAATTGCCTAAGCTTGAGCAAATGTTTTAATTAAGCTTGTGAAAGTTAAGTATAAGTAAATCTTGGAGAAAAAGCTTTGGAAGATCTCTACAATAGTTCATCTAGGAGAAATTAAAATTGGATCTTGGAGTGAAGCTTGCTTGTATTGGAATCAGGATTGGGTCTTGGAGTTAAGCTTACAAACCTTGGAAGTTCTCCAACCATTTCAACAAGGAGAAAGAGATTGAATCTTTGTATCAACCTTACTAGGTATGTTTGATCTTCTTTTAAGCTATGTTCTTCACTAGTGAGTTTTTCATTAGTGAGACATATAGTGATGAATTATGTATCAGATGCATAATTACATAGCTTAAATTTGAAATTAAGCTAATGAATTATGTTAGGATACTTTGGAAGTATAAACACAATATGCTTGTAATTTAGTCAAAGATGTTCATATTGGACATGTAACAATTAATAAAAGTTTGGAACTCTAGATTAAAGCTTAGAGCTAAGGCTACCATTCTATAATCACTTGACCACATTTGAGAGAATTATAATTATTCATGAGTCATTTTATTGTGGGATTCTAAATTGGTTTGTGTTTTGATTCAAACAAATATATATATATATATATATATATATATATATGAATTAGAATACATGTATATTAGTTGTATAACATGTTTTTTATCATAATTAAGATGTTAAAATTGGATTTTAGGTGTACTTGAAGTATTAGGAGAAAATTAGAAGTGTTTAGTATTGGTTTGAAGTTGAAATTTCTCACTGCCTATGGTAGCATCACGACTTTGACCTTACATCATCGCCGACACCGAGCATCAGGCCTAGGAGTGTCGCAAAGCTCATATTTCCATGTCGCAACACCGAGACATTCAAATCTCGTAATATGGTTCGTCTTGACGCCTAAGCCTCCGCGTCGCGACGCGTATGGCTGATGAATACTGAAACTTCATTTTCTCCGTTTCAGAGTTTCCGGACTCTGATTTGGTCCCCATTTTATCATACGGACTCGAAACGAAATGTAGTTTTACATAAAATATTTTTAAATACCCCTTGCTTGATATCCATGTGTTAGACCCACTTCTGATGTGCAGGGCACCGATCTGACCCTAGGAGTTCCACATCCGCCCTAATAGAATGGTATTATAGCAAGGCTTAACCACACAACACATGTTGCATGTTTGACATGTATTTGAATCTATGCCTTTATATTTTAATTTAATTATTCATAAGTCATATTGGATATACATTGCATGTTTTAAATTAAGATTTTAATTTTGACTCAATTAAGTTAATGACTTGATTGTCATAAATCTCTCATGATTATGTGATTATTTTATTTAAATAATAGTATTAGTAATGTTGGAGCAATATTGGATGGTCCGTCTTGTCAATACAGAGATGAATGAGTTCTTACTACTTATGCCCAAGATCGTCATTATTGTGAGGGTATAAGTGCTCAGAACTTAGGTCGCCCCGGTAAAATATTAGATGTAGTGTGATGAGTTAACGCAATCACCCAATACCGCCATTATTGTGAGGGTGTATAAACGAAGCTCATTAGTGCACATTGATAAGTATACACCTAGAACACGTCCAAACCATGAGTCACATGAATGTGATTGACCTTGGAGGTCTACCTAATGAGTTTATAAAGGCCAAGATCATCATTAGTATGAGACTAGAGTAAATGTCATGGTATCCACTCCTGGCTATAAAATATTGAGAGTCAAATTTATATTTTCCGTTAAGGGAGATTACAGAATTACATAAAATAGTGGGAGAGTACTAATAGATTTAAAATTCCATATTCAATTAATGTTATTATTTTTTGAAATGAAAAATATTCTGCTACTGTTTTAAAATATTGTCTTATAGATGGCTACCGTAAATCCATTGATGTGACTTTTGGATTCTAATAAATTGAAAGAAGCTGAGAACTACTTTGAGTGGGAAATGAACATCCGCCTTGTCTTGGAGTTTGAAAAGTTAAGCTATGTAACTATCAATCCATTGTCTATAGAAATCGATAATGACTCCACTCCTGAAGAGCGAGAAACTTTTGAAAAATGGAAGGATGTAACCTTATGGTGAAATCCTACATTATAGGATCGATGGTTCCAAATTTGCTCAGACAGTACATAGAGATACCAGATGCTTGGAGCATTATGAGAACACTCAAGGAGTTGTTCGAGGAAAATCAAGAAATCGAGATATATCAGAGGTCTAAGGAATTATTTCATGCTACACTCAAGGATGGAGGAGCTATTAGCATTTATATTTTGAGCATGTTTGACCAGATCCGATATTTCGAATGACATAGCATTGTGATTGATGAACGACTAGCTTGTAATTGGATTTTGTCTTCTTTACATGGTACTTATATTGACTTTGTGTTAAAATTCCACATGCATTCGATTCAAGCAATCTGTGAAGTACTTCATAACATGTTACACACGGTGGAGAATGATTTGAAAAAAGGCAACCTCACTTTGTACCTCTATGGTGGAGTTAGATCTTCAAAAACTTCTAGAAAGTCTAAGAAAATCAAAATGGGGAAGAATAAGATATCAAAGAAAACCTCCAGGAAGCGCAAAGGTGCAAGATTGCATGTAGCTCGTGATGAATGTCTTCACTGCAAGAAGTCTGGACACTGGAAGAAAGACTATCCAGAACTGAAAGGAAAAGAAGGATCCTCAAGTACGTTTTGTATTTTTCCTATTATTGATATCTCATTAGCCTTATATGTAAATAATGGATGGGTGTTATACATCGACAGTCCTATACATATTTGCAACTCCATGTGGGTCATGAGGGTTAAAAGAAGGTTAAACAAAGGGGAGATCCGGCTTAGAGTTGACAATGATGAGACATTAGATGTCAAAGTTATATGAACAGTTGTTCAAAATCTTCCTAATGGATGTAAATTAGATTTACATAACTGTTATTATGTACCCTCACTTATCAGACAAATAATATCATTGTCGATATTAGATAAAGAGATATATAAAATAAACATTAAGATGATGTTTTATGTTTATATGATAAAGATGACTTTTTGATATGTGTATGTTTTTTATCTAACGGTCACTATATTTTGGATATATAAATGTCTTTAATGTAAAGGAAAATATAAATAGAAGATTTGAATTAAGTAATACTGAATTATGGCATATGAGATTGGGCCATATAGGTGTTAGATGTCTATCCAAATTGGTAAATGACTATTTGATTGAAAATCTTACCTTAGATCTTTATTTGATTTGTGAGTCATGTATCCAAGGAAAGATGACAAATGCCCTATTTCTTGGTGTTGGACACCGCGCTAAAGATTTATTTGAGCTAATACATAGCGATGTGTGTGGTCCATTAAATTATGTCGGTCATGATGGTTCAACATACTTCATGACTTTCACGGATGATAAGTCTAGATATGGATATGTCTATTTTATGAGACATAAATCAGAAACATTTAACAAGTTCAAAATATTCCAAAACAAATTAGAAAAACAAATTGGTAAATTCATCGAGTGCCTTCGATGAGATCAAGGCAGTGAATACATGAGTGAAGAATTCAGAAGTTATTTATGGGAGAATGAAATTTTTGTCCAATATTGCCCACCATGAATAACTCAACACAATGGTGTGTCTGAGCATAGAAATCGTACTTTATTAGATATGGTACGTTCCATGATGAGTTATACAGATCTTCTATATTACCTTTAGGGTTATGCTTTACTTACTGCTGCCCATATACTTAATAAGGTTCCATCGAAAGCTGTTTCTACGACTCTATATCAAATATGGTTCGGTAGAAATTCAAGTCTTAGATATTTAAAGATTTGGGGCTGTCCTGCATACGTTAGAGTTGCATAGCGAGATAAACTAGCACCCAAGGGATATAAATGTAGGTTCGTTGGATATTCTGATAATTTCATGGGATATCAATTCTACGATTCTGAGTAATGAAATGTATTTGTTGTTCGTTTTGCCACTTTTCTTGAAAATGAATTTTTGAGAGAAAGTGGGAATTGTAGAAAGATTGAACTTGATGAGTTTGATCCCAACATTAAAGAATCTGAGATGGAACCAGAAATCCAATTAGGTGAAGGATCTACAACACAGGTTCTACGTAAGTCGAATAGAATATCAAGGCCTCCTAAGAGATTATTTTTAACTTCTGATGTAAGCCTTGATGTTCTCATCTTGGAGAAAACAGATCCAACTACGTTTAAAGAAGCGATATTGGATATCGATTCGGGAAAATGACAGAAAGCCATGAAATCTGAAATGGATTTTATGCGTGACAATCAAGTGTGAGACTTAATTGAATTTCCTGAATGAGTTAAACCTATTGGTTGTAAATGGATTTATAAAAGGAAGCGAGGGCCCGATGGAAATGTGGAAACCTTTAAGGCCCGACTTGTAGCGAAATGTTACACTCAACATCCTGAGATTGACTATAGGGGAATTTTTTCACCAGTAGTCATGCTAAAATCCATTAGGATTATTTTAGCCATTGTTGTATATCACGATGATGAGATATGGATGTGAAAACCACTTTCCTAAATGGATTCCTTTATGAGGATATCTAAATAGAATAACCAGAGGGTTTCGTATCCGGTGAGACTTCAAACTTGGTTTATAAGCTCCAAAAGTCTATTTATAGACTTAAACAGGCATCCAGAAGCTGAAATCGTCATTTTGATGATATAATTAGATTATTTGGATTCATCAAGAATGAGGAAGAACCATGTGTTTATAAGAAAATGAATGGGAGCATAATATTTTTCCTAATTTTGTATGTAGATGACATTCTTATCATTGGGAATTATATATGATTGATGTAAAGTGTGAAAGCCTACCTTTGTAAGAACTTCTCTATGAAAGACATAAGTGAAGCTTCCTATATACTGGGTATAAGGCTCTGCCCGGATAGAGCTAGGAAACTTATAGGGTTTTCGCAATCGTAGTACATAGATAAGATATTAGAAATGTACGGTTTTACCAACTGCAAGGCTGTAAATGTACCTTTTCGATACGACATACATATTTCGAAGAAAATGCCATCTCAAACTGAGGAAGAAAGAATTAGGATACCTAACTTGTCATATGCTTCTTGTATTGGAAGCATTATGTATGTTATGCTATGTACAAGACCTGACATTAGTTTCGGCATCAGTGTGATTAGCCGATATCAATCTGATCCAGGTAATGATTATTGGACAACCGTGAAATATATCCTGAAATATCTTAAAGGTACTGAGGAAAAGTTTCTCATATATAGAGAAGATGAGCTACAAGTTAAAGGTTATACAAACTCCGACTTCCAGGGAGATCCAGATGACAGAATGTCTACATCCGGATACATATTTACCCTCAATGACAGTGCGGTTAGTTGGCGATGTTCAAAGCAAGGCTCAATAGTTGATTCCACCACTGAGGTGGAATTTATATCGGCTAAAGAAGCTATGATGAGTGGTAATTATATCACTATTTCCCACTCATTTGACCTAATATTTTGTATAGTTTCTCAAGTTTTATGAACATTTTGATATGTTTTTATTTATTTTGCAGATAAAAATAATATTGGGACTTAATGGAATCAACCCGGGGCTAAAATGATGAAATTCGAAGGAAAAAAAAGGTCCAAAATGAAATTTACTATAGGCGTCACGAAGTGCAGTCCTAAATTCCAATTTTACGCAAGTTTCGTATTTTGGCCATAACTTTTTCATCTGATATTCGATTGAGCTGATTCAAGTTTCAGATTAAAGAAGACTCGAAGATCTACAACTTTAAAAGTCAAAATAATTTTGAATTCTGAAGATTTCATGACCTAAATTGATGAACATTCCAGTATATTTTGTGTAATTACTATAGTTATTTTCAAAATATAAAAAAAAATATAAAATATAAATATAAAAATTTGTCAAACTTCCACCAAACATGCAGAGTGTTTTGTGCCATGTTTGGTGCCACGTTTGGTGGAGTGTTTTGTGGAGTGTCTTGTGGCATGTTTGGTGGAGGCAATTCGTGGAGCAATTGGTGGAGAAATTGGTGGAAGTCTTTAGATTTTCCTATAAATACCAAGCCATTTCATTTGTAATTCCAATGCTTTCCTTAGGTTTTTGTAAGGAATTTAAGGATTGCATCTTGTTTGTATTTATTTTCAGTATTTAATTTATGCATTTTTATTTTCAGTAATAGTAGTAGTTTCTTTTTCTTCTCTTCTCTTTTATGTTTAGTAGTTAGATTTCCGCTGGGGGAATGGTGAAGCTTTTATTATTTTAATTTAGATTAATCTCCCTTAATTATAATATGGAAATTATAATTCAAACTAAAAGGTTTACCACCTTAATGGTTGGTTTTATTTATTTGACATAATGTGACACCGCCTATATGGCCGGTCTTTAGGTGACAGATGATTACCGCCTATATAGCTGGTTTATGGATAAATAATGATACCGCCTTTATGGCAGGTTGGATTTAATTGGAAATCTGACTTAATGAGGATACCGCATATATTGTCGGTTGGTAATATACCTGTCGGGCGGGGTAGCCACCATTGGAACTTGAACTTAATGAATCCAAGTAATTTGGTTGACAAAGACATATGGTTCAATTGGGTTATACTGGGTATTTGCATCTAACAATTGACAGAGGCTTTTGCATATCTTCGTGTTCCAGGTTAGCAAACTGAATTATTATATATATATAAGAGAATCAATTCATCTTTAGGATAATATTGTGTGGAATCACAAACCTAGATTTTTATGTCTTTTGTATATTTTCCTTAGTATTTTCTTTTGTATTTTTTTTATTTATTTGTTCAGCAAAATCCACATTCAACCAACCAACAGCAATCATTCTCTTCTTCCTTAATTAGATACTTATAAATAAATAGTATCAATAATTAATAACAACAGTATGAATTAAGTCCTCGTATGACCGATAATTTTATACTACTTGAACGATACGTACGCTTGCATTATACACGTGTGTGATTACGCACTGGTCAAGCTATATGGATTAGAAATTTTATCACACAACTTGGCATTGTGACTAGTATTGCGGATTCGATCCCATTGTACTTTGACAATAGCAGAGCCATTGTGCAGGTTAAAAAATCGAGGGCGAATTCCAAGTCTCAATACGTGGAAAGGAAATATCGCGGGATTAGAGAGATTATTGAACATAAATACATAGTGGTCTTGAAGGTTTAAGGAATAGATAATATAGCAGACCCGCTTACCAATGCCTTACCTCCTAAGTTATTCCATAAACATGTGGAAGAGATGGGACTACAGTACCATCCAGATTGGCACTAAGCAAGTAGGAGTAGGTGCTTGGAGCACCAATACGAATAATATATTGTATGTTTTATTATTTATTAATAAAATAACTACATTTCCATTTCATACCTTATTAATAATAATGTCATTATGCATATTAGATTAATGTATAAATATGCTGAGAATGACATCAACCTTAGAATAGTCTTGTAGTGATATTAGACACTATGTGATCCGACATTGTGATAGTATTACTATGATAAACTGTTCTTAAAGTAAATATTCTTAGTCGTTAGTTTTGGAATACGGTCAAATTCCTATAACTTAAAATACTAGAATATATCGTATATTGGAATTAGAGTTCCAATGATTTAACCCGATGTACCATGATCTTTGGAAGCTCGTATAGATGTGTGGGTATTGATTGGACTGAATATTGAATGACTCACAGGTGATTCCTAATAGTTAAAAGTACACACCATCGTCAATAGGAATCTCATCGAGTCGAGTAACATATGTGATCCTTTGACTATAGGATATCATTGATTTTGTGTGAGATCTTCCACACTTAGATTCCATGTATGTCAAAAATCTTTCATGGTCTAACCTCTAAATATTCGTTAAATATGGACCGATACACTCATTAATTAAGTACTTATCAAGATATGATCAGTCGACCGGTATGTGTACCATAAGGGATTTAGGTATCAATGTGAGTAAGTCACGATTCTTAAAGACTTTAGCCAAAACCGATCACCTCGCATTAGTTGTGATGTGCGTCTCAAAAACTTGAAGGTGTATTCTATGTTTCCTAAGCACAATTCGGATAGCCTATGACGGAGGGATTGATAAACATATGTGATAACCTCGACTTGTATAGTTCATAAAGGTCATTCGTGTTCTACGCGAATTTGGAGTTGGCCAAATTGCGTACATATTAGCTAGGCTTATATAACGGTCGTGTTTGAACTTAGAGAGTCTCATAATATGAAGTGTACTCGTTTAACACTTGGGTAGCCGATAATTTTTGATAATAAATAATATTCAATATTATAATTATCAACTAATATAATTAAGTGTTATTGGATAATATTGATTATTTACTTTGACTTAATTGGATTAATTCAATAATTACATAAAGGTTTGTTATAATTTTATATATATCTCCACCATTTGAGGATATTTTGGTAATTTAAAATATGTAATTATAGGTTTATTTGGCTTGATTTAATTGGATTAAATTGAAGTGGTAAACAAATGTAATTAGTCACATATAATTATACATATTTGGATAAATTAGATTATGCCCACAAAAAGTTGATTAGAAATTTATTAATTAAAAATTGCTTAAGTTTTGCTATAAATAACAAGCTTAAGCAAAGGTTTTAATAAGTTTGAAAACTGTTTAGAGAAACTTTGGAAGATCTATACATAATTTCATTTAGGAGAAATCAAGATTGTGTTGGAATGTATGCCCTATAGCTACATGTGATGTAAACGGTTTTATGTGTTTTTGAAATAAAACAATGTATTATTCATTTATCAAATTATTTGTTTAATTTTCGCATATTATATATCATCTTAAATACCCTAGATTACTTATGTACATTCAGACTTAGTATATGAGTGTCATACACAAGAGGATTTAAGTCTGAAGTTAGTAATCTTAAAAAGTCCATAGAGAGAAAACAAAGTGGGTACTTTGTTTGTGGTTTATCTATAGCTGCGGTCCATTCTATATTTGTATGGCGATCTTGATCCGGATCGTCCATGTAGAGACATGAGAATGGAGGCACCTTGTATGATGCAATCATATAGACTGGACCCAGATGAAAATGACATTCTTATAATATCTGTTAAGCTAAGAAAGTCATTTCAACCTACTAGATGGTCATATATGAATTGATCTTAATCCTGAATGTATTACGAACTCCTACATGGCAGGCTGTGTCCTTTGATTTACAAAGTTGAGGTTGGTGTAGCAGTCCAGACCAATAGCTACGTACTTTGGGGACACGGTTTGTTTTGTAGCTGGGAACATTTTACATAGACATGAAGTTCACTCCTTCTTGCGAGAAGTATATGAGTATCTTTCTTAAGGGTTGATTCGTACTTGAATGATTTGAGCGCTCAAGTCTCTCTATTATGAATAGAAAGATTAAAATTCATAATAGTTATGAATAAATCGTTCATTAGAGAATCAATGGTACTTAAGGTAAAAATAATTAGAGGGGTATAACAGATATTATGACCCGGCTATAATTACGGGATACTCGTGAAGGGTCAATTCGTATGTAATGACTATATCAATGTGTTGGTTTCTATGATTAGTCCCAAGATCATAATGAACAATGAAATACGAATGAATAACGAAGAAGTATAGCGGAAACACACTTACATCGATCGGTTTAAGGATTTGTTGATGAACAAAACTCTCCTCCTCCAAGACTCCAAGATTCGGCCAAGATAAAGTAGAAGCTCCAATCTTTGTTTTGATTTTTCCAAGCCCTTGGATTGGTTTCCCTATCTCCTCTTGATGATTCTTGAAGAGTGCTAGCCCTTAGTGAATTTTTGCAACAAAACTTCACACTTTTCTTTACAAATTTTGGCTAAGAAATGAAGAAAATTGGGAGAGGAAAGGTTTCACAGCTCACGGTAATTTAGGAGAGAGAGAGGAAGTTATGTATTTGATTTTTCAAAATCAATTATATTTGTTTCAAAAACAATAATAATTGATTTACCAAACCTTGGTTGGTAAAAGTCAATCAACATACTTTAACTTGGAGTGTGTTTTACACTTTTCACCAACAACCACACCTAAACACATCAAACTAAAGTGTAAAGTGACATGTGATGTGATGGTTGATGTGACATGTAGGCCTCACTCGATTCCGAATATGAGTGGGCCCGCAAACACTCCCGGGCTCGGGTTCGCTAATTCTGAATTAAGAACTTCCATCGCGACGTAATTTAAATCGAATTTAATTAAATAATTATGCCTAGTAAAATTACTATTCACGTCGCCAACGAATTAATTCTAAATTAACTCGTTTGCCCGAATTAAAATCTAATTTTAATTCCGCGTCAAAATCGAATTTCGTTTAATATATCGAATATATTATTTTAACGATTAATTCCAAATTAATCTTCTCTCTCTTCAAATAGTGTTTATCTAAGATAAAGTCTCTCTGTAATTAATCCCAGATTAATTAAGTTCGAATCATACGTCATTGGTGAATCTTCGGGAAGCGACCCAAAAGATCTCTGGATATCTGTGGAGGTTGGTAGTAAATCCGGTCGTTGGACTATCCGTAGTATTGCGTATTGCGATCCAGTATCTGATGTCATGTGCAAGGCATGGGGGTGGTAGTGTCTGCCCCGTACGAAGCACATATCAGATATCTAGCAACTAGTCTCTTTGAATCGGATAATCATGACCTTGTCAATTATCTCGATGGTTGCAACACAATAGAGAACACAGTTCTGAATCCCTGCGTGATCATCATCTCCATATGTCTGAAGTGATACTTCCGTCTTGACATCACATCCAATATACTACGATTCTCAATAAACCCAGAAGAGACGTACACAGAACCTGTTAAAGCCCTGGATGACCAAAACCAAAGTTTACTGATTGTCGCAAGTACTAGCGATGCAAGTCTCAGGTAAGACCAAATACACCTACCCTGAAGCGGACTCCCATAGACACATATACATACTACCAATGGGATTCCGCGGGGTCTATCTAGAGCGAAGCTGTTTTCCGTACCATCGGTAAAACACTACCTCCTACCGCACTTGCATAAGTATCCAATACTTAAATATATGAGAACTATGCCATTATGCCCTCATAACGCGCACAAGTGCAATACTAGTCTATTCCGTATTATCGATGTCCAGTCTCGATAATACTACGACTAGGGATATTTAATGATTAAACCTTTATGGATTGATACTGTCTCATATCATCTCAATCTGGAACTAATCATATGGACTTTTACCATTTATATATATATCAAAGTAAATGAATTACAAAATGGTAAAAGACAATTTCATTGCAACATAGTTAATTTTATACAAAAACACAATGTCTTTTACAAACGTGACGCTATGGGTCATAACTGTCCAACAATCTCCCACTTGGCCTATAGCCAGTCACTCAAGCATCTAATACCTGAACTATGTACATGTCGCTCAAACTTTTACTGAGGAATAGCTTTCGTCAGCGGATCTGCCATGTTGTCATCTGATGCGACCTTCTCGACCTTCACATCGCCACGATGTATGATCTCACGTATCAGATGGAAACGTCGAAGAACATGCCTGGCGTTGATGAGTTGATGAGACTCGGTTCCTTAGCCTGCGTTATAGCCCCGTTATTGTCACAATACAATGGAACGGGCTCAGCTGCTAACGGAACTACTCCTAATCCAATTAGGAATTTTCGGATCCAAACTGCTTCCTTTACTGCTTCAGCTGCAGCAATGTACTCCGCTTCTGTTGTTGAATCGGCAACAGTCTCTTGATTGTAAGATTTCTACCACACTGCTCCGTTATTCAAATAAAATATGTACCCGGATTACGACTTGCAGTCATCTTTGTCGGTTTGGAAACTTGCATTGGTATACCCAGTTACCTCAAGTTCTCTATCTCCATATATTAAGAAAGCATCCTTAGTTCGTCTAATATACTTTAGGATATTCTTAATCGCCATCCAGTGACCTTCACCTGGATCGGCCTGATAGCGACTACACATGCTCAAAGCATATGAGACATCAGGTCGCGTACATATCATGGCATACATGATCGATCCGACTGCCGAGTCGAACATTATCCGACTAATATTGTCTCTCTCATCTTGAGTTTTAGGACACATGTCCTTAGATAGATAGACGCCATGTGACACTAGCAACAGTCCCATCTTGGACTGATCCATGTTGAATCTCTTCAACACTTTATCAATGTACGTGCTCTGGGAGAGTCCAATCAGCTTTCTAGATCTATCCCAGTAGATCTTCATTCCCAGAATAAAGGATGCTTCTCCCAGATCTTTCATGGAGAATTTCAATGAAAGCCAATTTCACCAACTTTAGCATGGGAATGTCATTGCCTATAAGCAATACATCGTCAACATAAAGGACAATAAAAGTCAGTGATCTCCCACTAACCTTCTTGTATACACAAGGATCATCTTCGTTTTGAATGAAATCAAATTCTTTTATGATCTCATCAAAACATTGGTTCCATGACCGCGATGCTTGCTTCAGTCCATAAATGGACCGATTTAACTTACAAACCTTGTTTGCAAGTCTAGGCACGATAAAACCGTCAGGCTGTTGCATATAAACATCCTCCAAAAGGTTTCCGTTAAGGAAAGCGGTTTTAACGTCCATCTGCCATATCTCGTAATCAAAATATGCAGCAATAGCAAGCATTATTCGAATGGATTTAATCATGGCAACGGGTGAGAAAGTTTCGTCGTAATCGACACCATGTCGTTGACATACCCCTTCGCTACAAGCCTAGCTTTGTACGTTTGTATGTTGCCATCCATGTCGGTCTTCTTTGAAGACCCATTTGCATCCAATAGGCTTTACGCCTTCTAGTGCATCAATCAGTGTCCAAACTTGGTTGGTGTACATGGAATCCATTTCGGACTTCATGGCCTCTTGCCATAAAGAAATCGATATCTTGTATCGCTTCCTCATACGTAGCCGGTTCGTTATCCTCAATGAGATTAATATCTACATGAGGTGAGATCAGAAACCCATACCTCTCAAGTTGTTTCCTGACTCTCTACGACCTACGTGGTCCTTATGTAATAGAAGATTGTGGTACAGTCTCATCCCGGATGGACTGTTCTTGTTCCGTTGAGGATTCTATGCCAGGAATAGTATACTCACTCCGATTTTCATCGAGTTCTACTTCCTCCCACTACCTACTGCATTTAGGAATTCCTTCTCAAGGAAGACGCATGTAGAGCAATAAATAATTTGTTCTCTCGTGGTGATAGAAGTAATATCCTTTGGTTTTCCTAGGATATCCTACGAATAGTATTTATCCGATTTGGGCTCAAGTTTGGTACCTTCCAAACGTTGACGTATGCTCAGCATCCCCAAATCTTCAGGAATGAGAAAGCCAGTTTCTTTCCTGTCCATATCTCATACGGAGTCTGTTGAACAGACTTGATGGAACCTTATTCAAAATAAGAATTGCACTGTTTAATGCATATCCCAGAAGGAAATAGGTAGCTCAGTGCGACTCATCATAGACCTAACCATGTCCAATAATGTTTGGTTTCTCCGTTCGGACACACCGTTCAATTGCGGTGTTCCAGGAGGAGTCCACTGTGAAAGAATTCCATATTCTTTCAAGTAATCTAGAAACTCATTGCTCAATTATTCGCCACCACGGTCCGACCGTAATGTCTTTATACTATTTCCGGTTTGTTTTTCAACTTCGTGTCGAAACTCTTTGAATTTCTCAAAAATTTCCGACTTGTGTCTCATGAGATACACATAACCATAACGCGATGCATCATCCGTAAAGGTTACGAAGTATTCATATCCAACTCTAGCCTGGCTAGACATGGGCCCACAAACTTCACTATGAACGAGGGCTAACAGTTCGGTGGCGCGTTCACCTTTACCGCTAAAAGGTGATTTAGGCATTTTGCCTAATAATCAAGATTCGCAGACGTCATATGAATTTGTATCAAATCTGTCCAAGTACCCACTCTTCGAAAGTGTGGATATGCGAGTCTTGTTTATGTGTCCCAGATGACAGTGCCATATATAAGTTTCATCTTTGTTACTCATTTTGAGCATTTTGTTTGTTATATTATATGTTTAAGATAGATCTATATTCAAAATATAAAGACCATTATTTGCAACAGCAGTGTAAATTTCTATATCATTTTTATATAAGTAACACCCGGTGTTCCGAAATACAAAAGTATACCCACATTGGGTTAACATAGATACAGATATGATATTCCTAGTCAAACTAGGTACATAATAACAGTCATTTAGTTCAAGTACATGCCCCGATGGCAGTTCCAAAACAAAAGTGCACACGGCCAAAACAGCAACATGTGTCTCGATTCCAACACGCAGATCAATCTCCCCTGAAGCCAGTCTCCTGCTAATCTACAGATCCTGCACATCAGTACATATATGAGTACCACAACCAGAATCAAAAATCTAATTTTTAAAACTAGAAGTAGTCATGTTTATTTCAATAACAAACATACCTGAGGCCGGTGCCTTGCCCGTCTTTATCTCTTTCTGGAGCACCTTGTACTCGCCGCAGTCACGTTTCCAATGACCCCACTTGCCGCACTGGAGGCAAACATCCTGAGATTTGTCCTTAGGCTTCCCAGAAGCCTTTGACGATTTGGTCTTGCCCTTTCTTTTATGCTTCTTCTTCTTCTTCACACCTCCAGTTGCCTTGGGCCCAGCCCTCTGTGTCTGAGATGTCGAAGCAAAGTGTGCCTCACGCTTGTTGCCCTTGAGAACCTCCTTCTCAGCTTCCTTGAGAGTAGACAATAACTCTCCAAGAGTATCATCTGTGTTCATCAAATTATAGTTTATGATGAATTGTCTCCAGGTGTTGGGGAGAGATTGCAAGATCATATCTATGGTAATCTCAGCCTCAAAGACTATCCCCATCTCAGCTAGCTCATCTATGTCAGCAATCATCTGTGCCACATGGGACTCAACAGACATGCCTTCTGACATACGTGAATGGAATAGCTTCTTTACTAACTCATATCTCTGCGACCTTTGTTAGATCGGTGAAGATCGTGCAACCTCACCAACATGTTATAAGGATCCAAGACCCTGTTCTGTTGACGGAAATGTTGAGTCATAGCAGCAAGCATAATTGACTAAATAGTATCAAAATCATCGCTGTGAGTCTTCCAAAGCTCCAGCTCAAGCAGCTCATCAGGTTTGGGCTTAGGCCCAAGAGGTCTCTGTATAATGTATAACAGCCTCTCGGCTCCAAGGACTATCCTCAGATTCATTTCCCAATCGGCAAAGTTCATGCCCTTAAAGACATTTTCGCCCATGATAATGTTTCGGACATTTCCCTTTTTAGTCATCTTGACTACGATAGTCCAACTATCTAGTCAACGATATTTGGGTACAGTCTAACTGTTACAAGAAAAATAATATTATATTAGTCCAACTAATAAGATAATTTTGACGAAATAATTTGAAAGCGTGTAAAGCTAAGTATCTGAATGAAATTGCAAATTCAATACTAGCCTCCCACTATTTTTCGGCGAGCCTCTAACCCTATGTCGAGTACTCGGGAAACCCAGTTTCCTAGTGGGCCAGGATCCCGTTAAATAACACACAACTTTGACTTTGGCCAACAAGCTGTATGAAACTTAACTAGGTAGATCTCGAAGATCAATTGGATCTTATCCAATTCCTAGATCCGGTAGGTGGACATCCAAGTCTGAAACATATATACAATATATTTGCCAATATATCCAATATATTTTCCTAACCTTTTTCCTCTGAATCAACTAAGCCTTGGCTTTGGCACAACAAGCTTAATGATTCCAGTTAAGCGGGACCCATTGACATGGAAAGCTTCGTAATCAATATCGATGGAAAAGAAGTGATCTTGACTTTGGCAAAAAATCAAAACTTGGACAAGACACCGATATGGAACAAAACTCTCATGATTCAAACACATCCGCAATTGACAAAGGTCTTGACTTTGGCCAACAAACCAATGCCAACTTTGGATCTTGAGTAAGAATCACTCAACGGAAGGAAAAACACTTAATATATTTTTGAGGGTTTTTCGCGTAAATTGGCAACCAATTTATTATCTTTGTTAAGGTCTCATCATACACCCTTAAGCATGCTTCTAAAACATCATAAAGCGCGTAATGTAAATTAATAGCGATATGCGGATGGATATATAACAATTGTTCCTAGAACAAATCACTCACTTTCCTCTCCCCAGCTAGCACTATTCTACTTCTACCCATTACATAATACAATAATAGAAACCTCATTAACATTGAGGGGAATTAGGTGAGAAGAGAATACAAAGAGACAATAAGAGATAAGGCTGGACACGCAGGTCCAATTTATAAATTCCAAATTTACAATAATTTCTAAAATTACCATTTCCCTTCTAATATCCATTCGATATACGCTATTCATTCAACACATCCATATATTCATTCATAGCATGCTATTCAACCAATCTAATCCAATTGATTAGTCTTTGAATTATGTGATCATCCAATGTTCAACAACGATTTGATTTTGCGCAAGTCCAACTCGTTTGAGAATAAGTACTCAAAGTACGAATTCTTGAATTATATCGAACTACTCATTAAATCTAATTTAAGTCGTATTCAATACTAATTCATTTATTTAATTCCAAATTAAATATTTACAATTTTAATGCGCTTTAACGACTAAGATTCCAAATCTAATCTTATCGGGTCTCAAAGCCCAACTAACATCCAATGTTCGTTTAATTAAAGTCCGATGGGCTTTCAATTGATTTCATAAGGCATGGGCTTTGGTCAATGTGGGTCAAACCCAATTACCAAGACCAAGTAAGAATCACCCTCATTTGTCATAAAACCAATATCAAGCCCAGAAGGCCCAATTAAACTTTAAAGCCCATTTATTACATTTGGACTTAATGGAATGATTTAGGCCCAATTAGGATCCAATCCAATTGGCCTAAACCAATTTGGCCCAACCAAGCCCATTATGCCCAATATAATAATTTCAAGCCCAATTCAAAATTAAGCCCATTAACCAAATTTTTAAAATTCCAAATTTTATAACTTAATTAATTAAAGTGTAATACATCAATTAATTAACTAAATCAATATTTCCAAAATACAATTTACCAATTAATTATGTATCTAATTGTTCAATTATTGTCCAATAATTTTGAATCAAAAATCAAGTCCATACATGCCATATAGCTCTCGGCCAAATGTAAGCTTTTAAGTCCGATTTCGTTTTTTAATCCGCTCGAATTACAAATCGACTTTTCCATTCGTTTCAACTCATCCATTGATCATCAAAATAAAATTTTCCAAGAGCCTAGGGTACTACTCATATTCGGCCAAGCCTTAAGGTGGGGCAAATTTTGATCCAATCATTATTTGTTGAAATTGATCCAATCATATCTCATTTCATCAACATACAAGCATACTCAACCATCCAATTTAATCAAATCATGCTCACATTGAATTTCCCCAAATTTTACCCTAATACATTTCATGCTCATTTTAAGCTCAATGATACCATTGTTGGTTTCTATGATTAGTTCCAAGATCATAATGAACAATGAAATACGAATGAATAACGAAGAATTATGGCGTAAACACACTTACATCGATCGGTTTAAGGATTTGTTGATGAACAAAACTCTCCTCCTCCAAGACTCCAAGATTCGGCCAAGATAAAGTAGAAGCTCCAAGCTTTATTTTGATTTTTCCAAGCCCTTGGATAGGTTTCCCTATCACCTTTTGATGATTCTTGAAGAGTGATAGCCCTTAGTGAATTTTTGCAACAAAACTTCTCACTTTTCTTCACAAATTTTGGCTAAGAAATAAAGAAAATTGGGAGAGGAAATGGCTTCACAGCTCACGACAATTTAAGAGAGAGAGGAAGTTATGTATTTGATTTTTCAAAATCAATTATATTGTTTCAAAAACAATAATAATTGATATACCAAACCTTGGTTGGTAAAAGTCAATCAACATACTTTAACTTGGAGTGTTTTACATTCTTCACCAACAACCACACCTAAACACATCAAACTAAAGTGTAAAGTGACATGTGATGTGATGGTTGATGTGACATGTGGGCTCCACTCGATTTCGAATGCGAGTGGGATCGCAAATACTCCCGGGCTCGGGTTCGTTAATTTCGAATTAACAAACTTCCATCGTGACGTAATTTAAATCGAATTTAATTAAATAATTATGCCTAGTAAAATACTACTCAAGTCGCTAACGAATTAATTCTAAATTAACTCGTTTGCCCGAATTAAAATCTAATTTTAATTCCGCGTCGAGAAATCGAATTTTGTTTAATATAACGAATATATTATTTTAACGATTAATTCCAAATTAATCTTTCTCTCTCTTAAATAGTGCTTTATCCAAGATAAAGTCTCTCCGTAATTAATTCCAGATTAATTAAGTTCGAATCATACGTCATTGGTGAATCTTCGAGAAGCGACCCAAGAGATCTCTGGATATGTTGGCAGTAAATCCGGTCGTTGGACTGTCCGAACACGTACGTACTTTGTACTACATTTTTACCGATTTTCGAGACAAGGTTGGCTTCTAGCAAAGCGACATGCCTACCCAATTCTCCAGAAATATTCTTAATGGAATATACCATCTATATCAGACGTAGTATACCGTAGTATTGCATATTGTAATCCAGTATCTGATGTCATGTGCAAGGCCTGGGGCTGGAATAGTGTCTGCACCGTACGAAGCACATATCGGATATCTAGCAACTAGTCTCTTTGAATCGGATAATCATGACGTTGTCATATTATCCCGATGGTTGCAACATAATAGAGAACCAGTTCTGAATCCCTGAATGATCATCATCTCCATATGTCTGAAGTGATACCTCTGTCTTGACATCACATCCAATACACTACGATTCTCAATAAACCCAGAAGAGGCGTACACAGAACCTGTTAAAGCCCTGGACGACCAAAACCAAAGTTTACCGATTGTCGCAAGTACTAGCGATGCAAGTCTCAGGTTAAGACCAAATACACCTACCCTGAAGCGGACTCCCATAGACACATATACATACTACCAATGAAATTCCGCAGGGTCTATCCAGAGCGAAGCTGTTTTCCGTACCATCGGTAAAACACGACCTCCTACCGCACTAGCATAAGTATCCAATACTTAAATATATGAGAACTATGTTGTTATGTCTTCATAACGCGCACAAGTGCAATACTAGTCTATTCCGCATTATCGATGTACAGTCTCGATAATACTACGACTAAGGATATTTAATGATTAAACCTTTATGGATTGATACTGTCTCATATTATCTCAATCTGGAACTAATCATATGGACTTTTACCATATATATATATATATATATATATATATATATATATATATATATCAAAGTAAATGAATTACAAAATGGTAAAAGATAATTTCATTGCAACATAATTAATTTTATACAAAAACACAATGTCTTTTACAAACAGTGACGCTATGGGTCATAACTGTCCAAACAATGGACACCGACTTGGTTCGGCTTAATATATCATCTGCGGCAATGATAGTGCAACTTCGGGTTTTTTGTGGAATAACCTGAAGTTAATAATTCAAAATATTTAATTAAGAGCTTAATTAATATTTCGAGATTATTGAAGCTCAGAACCGTAGGTCCATTTGTTCCCCGTGCTAGCTCAATATACTATAACGAATTTAGTATAATTGGATAGTCCAATTATATGCTTACAAAATGACAAATGTTATTAATATGATTAATAATATTAATTATGTGACACTTGGAACTATATGTTAAAAGTTAATGTATGATTTGTATAATAAATGATTATATGATAATTATTTATTATTAATAATTAAATTATATATGATATAATTTAAATGAAGACTAAAGTTGGAATTTCATATTTATGGTTTTGTAAACCCTTGGTATTACTTTGGCAGTTAATTCATTTAAATGGATATTTACTATTCATATTTGTAACATATATTTGCTTAAAGGTAAGTAAATGAGTTGTTACAAAATTAAATAAAAAATTAACTACTACATCTTGTAATGGCCGAAAATACATGGCTTGAAGAGGGAATGGATTTGTTTATTTTGGAAACAAAATAATCATTTGCATTATTATTGGAAGTTATGACTTTCAATATGGTTAATTGCTTATTCAATTTTATAACATCTTTTTAATAATGATAATTAAAATTTGATTTATAAAATTTAATCTAATCCATAGCCTTGGCCGAATTTCACCATATGGGGAGGGGATGGGTTGTTTTATTGGAGAAACAAAATTGACCTAAGTATAAAAAGAAAATTTTATTTTTTTGGCTCTCTCTCATTCTTGGAACCCTAGCCACCTTCTTCTTATTCTCTAGCATTCTCTCAAAAGTTGAGAAACTCCATTGAAGAACAAGAAGAAGAAAAACAAAATATTAAGTGTGACTAAAATCTCTAAATTGTTTAGGGATTTATTTTTGTGAGTGTAGCACACACTACTTTCCGTTAGTTGTGAGACATAGCTTGGAAGACCTTGTGGCGTTGAACCAAATCATTATTCTCATCTTCTCTATCTCACGGCAGTGGGACTATTTTTTATCCATTGCCGTGAATCATATAATTGATTCGGGACTCGGTTTTAATTCGGGATTTTGGGAAACACCTAGGGAACCTTTTAGGGCTATATTGTGGTTGTATTTTGAGTGAAAAATCAGACCTAAAATATCCTTGCAGTTCACGCAAATTAGCAACTGATTTGTGTATAGTTCCATTGTGTAACGGGTCCAAAATAGTCCATTATTTCACTGCAGTTTGGAGGCTGTTCGGGGACTGTTTCGGGGGCATTCCGGGGCTGAAATCTTGTCCGAAATAGACGAAAAATTTCAGTATACCCACTGGTTACATTCGGCCAAAGGAATGGAAAGCAGAAAAAAATTTCAAGTCCGATCCGTGTGCGTAATCGCTTCCGCTGCGCGAGGAAATCGTTTCCTACAATTGGTATCAGAGCCAGGTTGAAAAGTGTTCTTAACCCTTCTCTTTTTCATTTAAATTTTCTGTTTTTAATATATTTATATGAGTTATAAATATGATATGCATGTTTAGATGAGTGGGCACATTGTGATATTCATATGATAAATGATTTTATTATTTCATGTGATGAATGGATTTTGCATTGGTCGTAAATTTTTCTGGCTCTTATTTTTGTAGTTGGTTTTATTTTTGGGATGTAAGGCCATAAGGTCATTGTTTATATTTGTTGTAATTTTATTTTTCAATGTAAAATTTTAATTTTTGTAATATGGAGCACCGAAGACGTAAAAGAAGCCAACACCACTTTGGAGCGGGATTTGAAGACCAAGGGATGCCTTGGTGAATCTTATGTACTAATTAGATTAGTATATGAAAAAATAAGAACTCGGTCAATGTAAAATATTTTTTATGTTGTATGTATGTTTATTTCAAATTGTTTGAATAACATGTCATATAGCTTAGGGTGCCCACTCATGTATTTTTCATGCCATAACATGTCATATATGAATTATCATTATAGACATAAAATTATGATTTTATGCAATTTAAAATGTTTAAATTAGTTTTTGATATGCATGGAAATCAATTAATTAGATTAGTTGGATTTATGGTTTAAAATTTGAATTCTAATATATTGGGCTTAATTGGTTCATAATAAATTCCATTGGTATATAGGATGGAAACCCGGAAAAAAATTCCATAGCCGATTCCGAATGGACGGAAATATGATCTGCACTCGGGATACAATTCCACGTACCATTGGATTTTATAACGCACTAAGATTTATTAAAATGTTTAATTAAAATTTTGACCTTTTAGAATTCCATAAATTTTAAATTTTTAGTGTCTAGTATTTAAGAGTTAAAATATAATAGCTCACTAATATCACTCTAATTAAATTAGTTTAATTGAGTAAAACTATTAGTAGAGACTAATGAAATATTAGTGATATAATTTTAAAAGTTAAAATTGATTAGGTAACTTATGTCAAACTAGTGTAAATAAAAATTATGATTTAGCAGCCATAAATTTATCCACACTAGTTAAAATAAAATATTAGATATTTTATAGATAGAAACCTTAATTTTAAAATGGTGAGTGGGAGATGGTTATACGACAGTATATCCCGCGATCTCCGTTGTTAGTCTAAAAACGTGAGATTCAAAATGCGCCTCGAGGCAGCTTTGTTTTCGTCCCCCTATGGATGGTGTTCATTTTGGGTCAATATCAGGTTTGGGTTCCGAGAGGATAGAGATTCTAGATGTATCTTGTGAACTGACCTACCCTACGGCGACACTTCACTCGTTAAGTCCAAGAATCCCGAAACGGCGGGTTACACTCACAAAGGAATAATTAACTGTTAATAAAATTTCTTGATCAAATAAAACGGTAGTTGTTTAATATAGGAATAAGATTTATTCTAGCATATATTGAATTGACTGAGATTGTCTCGATCTATCATACGAGTACTTGACCTACCCTACGGCGGCACTTACTTGTGGGATGATAGATTTCTGTGGCATACTAATTCTCTTAGGTTTCTAATTCATTATTCACGGTAGGGGTGTTCATAGGGTCGGGTCAACCCGCGACCCGACCCGACCCGACGTGACCCGACCCGACCCGCGCGGGTCTTAAAAAAAATTTGCGAATTTTCAACCCGACCCGACCCGACCCGAAATTTTCGGGTTGGGCAACGGGTTTAATACTTTAACCCGACCCGACCCGACCCTATAGTATTTATATTATTTTTTAAAAAATTTTATTAATTTTGGGACATAAAATAATTAATATTTATATTTCAAAATAATTTATTCATCAAAAAAATTATTTATATTTCAACAAATTATTTTTCAACTCAAGTTGGATGCATTTATATGAGATCTTACAATTTACGCAAAAAAAATAGAAAACAATAGTTGGGTTCCAGTGATTTTGGTGATATTTTGTGTTCATCATTTAATGATTTAATCTATTCATTGATGTGGTCATTTGGTAAAAATGTTGTCAATAATATAAACTGCAGCTTCAAATTTCAGGTTTCTATTACTCACGGTACCATTGATTAATTTTGTCCCACTTCTTGTTTGTATTAATTTAAACGTAAATTGACAATTAATGGCTAATTTCTCATGGCTAAGCACGTGATAAAAACGCAAAAATTCTTCAAAATGATAATTTTTAAAAACTATATATATATGATAATTTTTGGGATATAAAATAACTAATATTTATATTTCAAAATAATTAATTCATCAAAAAAATTATTATTTTTTAAATGACCCGACGACCCGACCCGACCCGAACCCGATCGGGTTGCACTTCCCCTCGACCCGACCCGCGACCCGACTTTCCTTGACCCGACCCGATCGGGTCTAACAAAATTTTTAAAAACCCGACCCGACCCGACCCGTGAACACCCCTAATTCACGGTTCATGCATCATGTTTAATTTTATGCCAAAATTGTTTGATGATTTTAATATGCGATGAATGAATGTTAAATTCATGTTTATTTTATTTTCCAGCCATGGTTCTCCAATTATTTCCATACTCTCAAACGATAAATTATCGGGAGAAAACTATGTTAAGTGGAAAAGTAATATGAACGATATCCTGGTCTGTGAAGACCTAAAGTTTATCTTGACGGAGGAACGTCCTCCCGAGCCGGTCAGAAATGATGGCCAAGCTGTGTGCGATACCTACCAGAATGGGTCGCAGCAAATGAGAAAGCCTGCTACTACTTGCTAGCAGGGATGGCTGAGGTTCTTGCTGTAAAGCTTGAACCTATGGCTCTAGCATATCAGATGATGGAGTCATTGCAGGGCATGTTTGGGCAGCCATCGGAGCGTCAACGCCATGAGGCCATGGTCTCAGCGATGACTGCTAGGCTGAAGGATGAGACATCAGTCCGAGAGCACGTATTGAGGAAGATGACCTATCTCAACACTGCTGAAACCCATGGAGCTCGTATTGAAGAGCGTATCCAGGTGACCATGATTATGGAAACTCTTCCGAAGAGTTTCCTGCAGTTTAAAAGCAACTATGTTATGAACAAGTTGACTTTTACTTTAACCCAACTGCTCAATAAGCTCACCCATTACGAGTCCATGCTTGTGGATCCTCGTAAGTCCAATGCAGAGGTAAATATTTCCGAGTCTTCTAAATATGCAAAGATGAAGAAGAAAAGCCCTGGGAAGGCTAAAGGAAAGCCCATGAAGAAGAAGAACAACAAGAAAGGCTCCAAGGATACCAAGCCCAAAGGAAAATGTTTCCACTGCAACAAGAATGGGCATTGGAAAAGGAACTGTCCTAAGTATCTTGCTGAGCTGAAGGAGAAAAAGAAAACAAGTAAATATGATTTACTCGTTATTGAATCTCTATTAGTGGATGATGATAAATCCACTTGGATTGTTGATTCTGGAGCCACTAACCATGTTTGTTCTTCTTTACAGCTACTTGATTCATGGAGGGACCTTGCTGAAGGTGACTACACCATGACGGTCGGGACATGGGATGTCGTTTCCGTAAGAGTAGTGGGAGTCTCTAGTTTAAATTTTATTAATAATAGTTATTTAAATTTAAACAATGTGTTATTTATTCCTGGTTTTCGCAAGAATTTGATTTCTGTTTCTAAACTATTGGATGATGGTTATTCAGTTTCTTTTAATAGCAATTTGGTTATTATTGGTAGAAATAGATTAACTCTATGCACATGAAACTCAGAAAATAACTTGTATGTGTTAAGACCGTTAACACATAAGTCACTGCTCAACACTAAAATATTTAAGGTTGAGAAACCTAAAACTAAACGGCCAAAGATTTTATCACGATGACACATATCTATGGCATCTTAGACTTGGTCACATCAACCTTGACCGGATAAATAGATTGATAAAGAACGGAGCCTTAAACCAGTTAAAGCTCGGGACTCTACCAGTTTGTGAATCCTGTTTAGAAGGAAAAATGACCAAGAGACCTTTTACTGGAAAAGGTATAAGAGCCAGTAAACCACTTGAGCTAATACATTTGGACATTTGCGGACCGATGAATGTAAGAGCCCGAGGTGGTTATGAATACTTCGTCACATTCATTGACGATTATTCAAGATATGGGTATGTCTACCTAATGCATCACAAATCAGATACCTTTGAAAAGTTCAAAGAGTATCGTGCTGAGGTTGAGAACCAATTAGGTAAGACAATCAAAACTCTACGATCAGATCGTGGAGGGGAATACCTCGACAGAGATTTAAAGGAATTCTTAGTTGAGCATGGGATAGTATCCCAACTTACAGCACCTGGAACACCACAGCAAAATGGTGTTACAGAGAGGAGAAATCAGACCCTACTAGACATGATGAGATCTGTGTTTAGTAATAGCTCTCTACCTACTTCATTTTGGGGATATGCACTGCAAATCGCAATGCATATCCTTAATGTAGTTCCATCTAAGTATGTTCCTAAGACTCATTTAGAGTTGTGGAATGGTCGTAAAACTAGTTTACGATATTTCCGCATATGGAGGTGTCCAGCACATGTGCTAAAGAATAAGACTACAAAGTTGGAGCCACGTTCTTAGGTGTGCCTATTTGTAGGATATCCTAAGGAGACTAGGGGTGGATTCTTCTACAGTCCTGATGATAACAAAGTGTTTGTATCGACAAATGCTACGTTTCTAGAGGAGGACTGTATGAGGGAGTTCAAACCTCTAAGTAAAGTGTTACTCGAGGAGTTACTTGCTGGTTCGACCAGCACGCCATCATCAATGAAAGTTGACAATATATAGCACCTTCAACATCTGATAGTCAGATGCACTCGTCAGAATGATCTACCATCTAGACGCAGTGGGAGGGTTGTAAGACAACCTGATCGCTACCTAAGGGTTTCAGAGGCACAAATTATCGCATCCAGCGATGGCATAGATGATCCATTGACCTACAGTAGTGCAATGGATGATTCTGACAAAGAGGAATGGCTCAAAGCCATGAACCTAGAGATGGAATCCATGTACTCCAACTCGGTCTGGGAACTTGTAGACCAACCTGATGGGGTGAAACCCATGGGTTGCAAGTGGATCTACAAGAGGAAGAGGGGATCAGATGGGAAAGTACATACCTTCAAGGCTAGACTAGTGGCCAAAGGTTATACACAGAAAGAGAGAGTTGACTATGAGGAAACTTTCTTACCAATAGCCATGCGTAAATCCATATGCACTCTTCTATCCATTGCCGCATATTATGACTATGAATTTGGCAAATGGATGTCAAGACTGCATTCTTGAATGGCAATCTTGATGAAAGTATCTATATGATACAACCAGAGGGGTTTTGCAAGCTGCAAAGGTCCATTTATGGACTCAAACAAACATCTCGATCTTGGAATATAAGATTTGATACAACGATCAAGTCTTATGATTTTGAGCAGAATGTTGATGAGCCTTGTGTATATAAGCGCGTCATTGACGGAAATGTGGTTTTTCTTGTTTTATACGTCGATGATATTTTACTCATTGGGAATGAAGTAAAGATATTATCAGACGTGAAAACCTAGCTAGCTAACCAATTTCAAATGAAAGATTGGGAGAGGCCAGTTATGTTCTTGGGATTCAGATACTCCGAGATCGCAAGAAACGACTGTTAGCTATGTCTTAGGCATCCTATATCGACAAGATCCTTTTACGATTTGGGATGAAAAATTTCAAGAAAGGCAATCTGCCTTATCAGCATGGAATTCATTTGTCAAAGGAACAGTCTCCTAAGACACCTCAAGATATTGAGGAAATGAGACATATCTCATACGCCTCAGCAGTTGGTAGTCTCATGTATGATATGTTATGCACGAGACCGGACATCTGTTTTACAGTGGGAGTAGTCAGTAGGTTTCAATCAAACCCAGGATTGGATCATTGGGTGGCGGTGAAACACATTCTCAAGTATCTTAAGAGAACGAGGAATTATATGCTTGTGTATTCCGGTGAGGATATGATCCCAAGGAGATATACAGACTCTGATTTTCAGACTGATGTAGATTCTAGGAAATCTACATCTGGATCAGTGTTCACCCTAGGTGGTGGGGCTATATTATGGCGGAGCATAAAGTAATCTTGTATTGCTGACTCCACCATGGAGGCTGAATATGTAGCAGCTTGTAAAGCAGCTAAGGAAGCAGTCTGGCTCCGTAAATTCTTGAGAGATCTGGAAGTTGTTCCAGATATGGATAGACCACTCACACTCTATTGTAATAATAGTGGTATGGTGGCAAACTCCAAAGAACCAAGAAGCCACAATAGGGGAAAGCATATAGGAGGAAATATCATCTCATCAGGGAGATAGTGCAGAGAGGAGACATTACCGTCACAAAGATTACTTCCGCAGAGAACCTGACTGATCCGTTTACAAAGACCTTACCGACTAAAGTTTTTGAAGGTCACCTAGATGGTCTAGGATTACGTGACATGTCCCATTTGCTCTAGTGCAAGTGGGAGATTGTTGGAATGTATGCCATAGAGCTACATGTGATGTAAATGGTTTTATGTGTTTTTGAAATAAAACAATGCATTATTCATTTATCAAATTATTTGTTTAATTTTCGCATATTATATATCATCTTAAATACCCTAGATTACTTATGTACCTTCAGACTTAGTGTATGAGTGTCATACACAAGAGGATTTAAGTCTGAAGATAGTAATCTTAAAAAGTTCATAGAGAGCAAACAAAGCGGGTACTTTATTTGTGGTTTATCTATAGCTGCGGTCCATTCTATATTTGTATGGCGATCTTGATCCGGATCGTCCATGTAGAGACATGATAATGGAGACACCTTGTATGATGCGATCATATAGGACTGGACCCAGATGGAAATGACATTCTTATAATATCTGTTAAGCTAAGAAAGTCATTTTAATCTACTAGATGGTCATATATGGATTGATCTTAATCCTGAGTGTATTACGAACTCCTACATGGCAGGCTGTGTCCTTTGATTTACAAAGGTGAGGTTGGTGTAACAGTCCCGACCAATAGCTACGTATTTTGGGGACACAGTTTATTTTGTAGCTGGGAATGTTTTACATAGACATGGAGTTCACTCCTTATTGCGAGAAGTAGATGAGTATCTTTCTTAAGGTTTGATTCGGTACTTGAACGATTTAAGCGCTCAAGTCTATCTATTACAAATAGAAAGATTAAAATTCATAATAGTTATGAATAAATCGTTCATTAGAGAATCAATGGTACTTAAGGTAAAAATAATTAGAGGGGTATAACGGATATTATGACCCTGCTCTAATTACGAGATACTTGTGAAGAGTCAATTTGTATGTAATGACTATATCAATGGACACCGACTTGGTTTGGCTTAATATATCAGCTGCGACAATGAGAGTGCAACTTCTGGTTTTTAGTGGAATAACCTGAAGTTAATAATTCGAAATATTTAATTAAGAGCTTAATTAATATTTCAAGATTATTGAAGCTCGGAACCGTAGGTTCATTTGGTCCCCGTGCTAGCTCAATATACTATAGTGGATTTAGTATATTTGATAGTCCAATTATATACTTACAAAAGGATAAATGTTATTAATATGATTAATAATATTAATTATGTGACACTTGAAACTATATATTAAAAGTTAATGTATGATTTTTATAATAAATGATTATATGATAATTATTAATAATTAATAATTAAATTATATATGATATAATTTAAATGAAGGCTAAAGTTGGAATTTCATATTTATGGGTTTTGGAAACCCTTGGTATTACTTTGGTAGTTAATTCATTTAAATGGATATTTACTATTCATATTTGTAACATATATTTGCTTAAATGTAAGTAAATGAGTTGTTACAAAATTAAATAAAAAAATAACTACTACATCTTGTAATGGCCGAAAATACATGGCTTGAAGATGGAATGGATTTGTTTATTTTGGAAACAAAATAATCATTTGCATTATTATTGGAAGTTATGACTTTCAATATGGTTAATTGCTTATTCAATTTTATAACATCTTTTTTAATAATGGTAATTAAAATTTGATGTTACAAAATTTAATCTAATTCCTAGCCTTGGCCGAATTTCACCATATGGGGAGGGGATTGGTTGTTTTGTTGGAGAAACAAAATTGACCTAAGTATAAAAAGAAAATTTTCTTTTCTTTTGGCTCTCTCTCATTCTTGGAACCCTAGCCACATTCTTCTTATTCTCTATCATTCTCTCAAAAGTTGAGAAACTCCATTGAAGAACAAGAATAAGAAAAATAAAATATTAAGTGTGACTAAAATCTCTAAATCGTTTAGGGATTTATTTTTGTGAGTGTAGCCCACACTACTTTCCGTTAGTTGTGAGACATAGCTTGGAAGACTTTGTGGAGTTGAACCAAAATCATTATTCTCATCTTCTCTATCTAACGGCAGTGGAATATTTTTTTATCCATTTCCGTGAATCATATAATTGATTTGGGGCTCGGTTTGTTTCGTTTTAATTCGGGATTTTGGGAAACACCTAGGGAACCTTTTAGGGCTGTATTATGGTTGTATTTTGAGTGAAAAATCAGACCTAAAACATCCTTACAGTTCACGCAAATTAGGGGCTGATTTGTGTGCAGTTCCGTTGTGTAACGGGTCCAAAACAGTCCATTATTTCACTGCAGTTCGAGGGCTGTTCGGGGACTGTTTCGGGGGCATTCCGGGGCTGAAATCTTGTCTGAAATAGAAGCAAAATTTCAGTATACCCACTGGTTACATTCGGCCAAATGAAGGGGAAAGCAGAAAAAAATTTCAAGTCCGATCCGTGTGCCTAATCGCTTCTGCTGCGCGAGGAAAGCGTTTCCTACAGATTGGATCTTGGAGTGAATCTTACTAGCATTGGAATCAAGACTGGATCTTGGAGTCAAGCTTGCAAACCTTGGAAGTTCTCTAACCATTTCAACAAGGAGAATAAGATTGGATCTTTGTATCAGCCTTACTAGGTATGTTTTATCTTCTCTTAAGCTATATTCTTCATCAGTGAGTTTTTCATTACTGAGACATATAGTGATGAATTATGTATCATATGCATAATTACATAGCTTAAAGTTGAAAATAGGTTAATGAATTACGTTAGGATGCTTTGGAAGTATAAACATAATATGTTTGTAATTGGGTCAAAGATGTTCATGTTGAACATGGAACAATTAATAAGATTTGAAACTCTAGATTAAAGCTTAGAGCTAAGACTACCATTCTAGAATCACTTGACCACATTTGAGTGACCTATAATTGTTCATCAGTCATTTTATTGTGGGATTCTAAATTAGTTTGTATTTTGATGCATATATGAATTTAGAATATATGTATATTAGTTTTATAACATGTGTTGATGATGGTTATGATGCAAAAATTGGATTTTAGGTGTATTTGAAGTATTATGAGAAAATTGGAAGTGTTTAATATTAGTTTGAAGTTTAAATTGCTCATTGTCTAGGGCAGCATCGCAACTCTGACCTTACAGCGTCGTTTCACCGAACATCAAACCTAAGAGTGTCGTGATGCCCACCCTTCTACATCGCGACGCCGAGAAGTTCAGCTCTCATAGTTGCTCTCACAGTTTGGGGCGTCTCGAAGCCCAAGCCTCTGTGTCGCGACGCGCAGGGCTGATGAATACTGAAACTTCATTTTCTCCATTTTGGACTTTCGGACTCCGTTTTGTCCTACGAACTCGAAACGAAATTTAGTTTTATATAAGATATTTTAAAATACACCTATGCTAGATATTTATGGGTTAGTCCCACTTCCATTGCACCGGACACCGATCCGATCCTAGGGGTTCCACATCCGACCCAACAAATTGAATGTTTACAGAAGTAGACCCGAGGAGATCCATGCTCACTGACCCAATCTGATTGATGAAGTGATGGCTTGATCGTGCGCCATTTACCTCAACATGCCGACCCGAGGAACAAAACTGAGACCACAAGATGTTTTGTACTTGTATGCATGTGACGTATGATATATTTTGATGTTTGGGCCTCTAGAATGCTTATGTGATGGAAGTGGGTCAATGACTCTCCTTGGGAAGAGACCTTGACAGACAGAGCAATGTCGCAGCAGATGAACTGCAAGCTGCCATGCCAGCAGAGCATATAGTAATTGCCAAAGTTTGTAATGATGGGTTTCTGCTAATATGAGGTAGTTAAGTCAATTACCAGAGTGACTGTTTGCTGAGTGGTTGGGGAAAATGAGCATGAGGCGATGATGACAGGGTGACATGAGCTGAAGTATTGGATTGGTGGAATAGTGAATTTGAAAGCCTATATAAATGGGTTGAAGCCACATATTCAAAGGTTGGCAATTTTTGGATTTCACTACCTGTAAACAAACAATAGCCTCTAAAGTGATGATACAAAGAGAAAGTTGATCGGTATTTGAGAGATTTGTAATAGGCTAGCATAAGTCACGAGGTGTTTTACACTCTTTTGTACCACAACACTTGTAATCTTGGTCGGTCTTGACCTTAAACAAGTAATATAAATACCCTCATTTTTCTCTCGTGTACGTAAGTTTGAGCCACTGTCCGCCGAATCACGTAAATCTCTGTGATTTTCTTATTTGCTTGCCAAATTTATTTTGGGTTCCCTACTAATCAAATAAATTCACTGCTTATATAAGGTTTGTTTGAAAGATCGATTTCTGAATTTGCCTTAAATTTAGTATTTATGAGTTTGTTATGTATTGAAGGTTCGTTTTTTGCACCTACTCTTGAATACAAATAATACAGTTAATGATGATAGTGGGTAGGGTTTGGTGCGGGTTTGTCATTACCAAACCTGCACCCGCATATGTAAATAAATTACCAAACCCGCACCATACCCTCTGCGGGTTTTGATTTTCATTATCAAACCTGCACCCGCATATAAAAATAAATTACCAAACCCGCACTGATACCCAGCAGATTTTTTCCGAGTTTTTAAAAATATCGAATTCCCTTGTGCTCTTAATAATATAATTTTTTTAATTAAACATTGATACTTTTTCATTGCATACAAAAAAGATTGTATCTGACAGTTTATAAATTATGATACAAAAATAAAAGTTTAAAATACTTATAACATAATGTCAAATTCATATCGCCAAAATTACCTTCCTGAATCACTAGCTGAATATCCTTAATTATATTAATTAAACTCATATCATCAAAGTTGTTGAATCGTGTCCAGAAGTAATTCAAAAATATAAAATAAAAAAGTGGATGAAATTGGTAATAACGTTGGTAATAACGTTAATGACTGATAATGTGGAGAGATTCTTTGGTGCAACAGTGGTATGAGTGACGTGGTACCACAAGCCAATCATCCACTGACATGTAGAGTTTCTTTACCTATTTTTTAGTTGATTTTTACTTTTTAGCACGCGTGGCAGTGGATGATTGGCTTGTTGTATGGATGAAGTGGTACCACTGTTGCACATAAGATTTTCTCGATAATGTGATATGCGCATAAATACTGATAATGTCCGATCATGTGACGAGATATGAAAATAAACGACAAAAATATTCATATCATATGATAATACATTATCTTGTTATCAATTTTATAACCCTCCTTATTTGACACGAGTAAAACCACGTTTTTCTTTCTTTTTGTTTTTTTCACTTTCCCCTTGTTTTTATTACGTAAAAGTAAGAAATGGACAAATAACATACACACGACATGCAGACACGTAGCGTAAACTATTGAGGAAATCCTAGTCAACTCAGATTGAGACGTCTCTAAACTAGGAATCATTCTTTGGTGATAGAGGTAAAAATGATGTGATAATATGGAAAATTTAAAATTCATTTTTTAATTATTTTTTAATATTTTAATTCATATAATAATAATTGATTGAATTATTACATTAATAAAATGATACCTCCATTAATTATATGGTAGATTTTGTCTTGCTTTACATCCGACTCACTCTCGATGTTCCCATCGCCTTTGCCATCTGTCTTAACTCAAACTTCTTAATCTTCCCCGTCGAAGTCTTCGGTAATTCTTCCTTAAACACCACCGTTTTGGGCACCATATAACGCGGCAACCTCGCCCTACAATACTCAATCATCTCCTTCTCACTAGGTTTCTTTTCCAACTCAGCCTTCAAGCTCAGAAACGCACATGGAGTCTCCCCCCAGAATTCATCAGGCCGCGCCACTACCGCCGCCTCGTTAACCGCCGGATTCGTATACAGCACCGACTCAACCTCCACGCTGCTCAAATTCTCTCCCCCGCTTATTATCACATCCTTCGATCGATCCCTTATCTCTAAGTAACCGTCAGCGTGGATCACGCCGACGTCACCCGTGTAAAACCAACCGTCATCCCTCATGCACTTGCGGGTCTCGATAGGGTCTTTCAGATAACCAAGCATCACGCTTCCGCCCCTGAACACGATTTCACCGAGTGACGACCCGTCTCGACTCACACTGAGTCCTGACTCAGGATCGATGACGTCGATTTCGTTGAAGCATACGGTTCTTACTCCTTGTCTCGATTTCATCCTCGCTCTCTCCGTCGCCGGTAACTTGTTCCACTTGTTTTTCCACGTGCATGACACAACCAGACCTGCCGTTTCCGTTAAACCGTACCCGTGACTTATTATAAAACCCAGTGACTCAGTCCTGAACAGAACCGCCGACGGCGGTGGAGCTCCGGCTGTTAAGATATGAACCGGATTCTTCAATGGTTCCCTGTCGGGTGAATTTGATATCATGTTAAGCACGACGGGAGCCCCACACATGTGAGTGACGCCGTGTTTTCTAATCAAGTTATAGATAACGGCGGCATCGAATTTCCGTAAGCAGACGTTAGTCCCTCCAACCGCCGCCAACCCCCACGGATAACACCAGCCGTTGGCATGGAACATTGGTAGTGTCCACAAGTAGACAGGCTGTTTTGGAACCGACCAATCCATTAAGGAATCGACTGTCATGATGAAAATGCCACGGTGGCAATGAACAACACCTTTGGGAGACGACGTCGTACCGGATGTGTAGTTTAGTATCATCGGGTCCCACTCGCTTTGTGGTCTGATCCATTTGAAATTTGGATCACCTTTTTGTACCAGGCTCTCGTAAGTGCAACAAAAGTTGGAATCAACGGCTAGTGATGATTTGTTATCGTCGTCGTGATCAGTATCGTCAGTGATGAGGACTAACGGAGGGCGTTTGGTGTTTGACGGAAACAAAGAGATTGCTTCGAGAACAAGATTCCGCGACTGATAATCAACGAACACGAGTTTCGATTCGCTGTGTTGCAGGAGCACGGAGACAGTGCGCGCGTCTAGGCGAGTGTTGATGTTATTGAGGATGGCGCCGGTGAAAGGGATAGCGAAGTGAGTCTCGTAGATGGCAGGGATGTTGGGGGCGATAACGGAGACCACGTGTCTTCTGGTGATGCCGTTCGATGAGAGGGAGGATGCAAGTTGGAGACATCGACGGTGAGTTTGTGACCACGTGTAGGTGATGTTGTTGTAGATGATTGACGGACAGTCGCCGTAAACTGTTGCTGCCCTTTCTAAGAAACCTAACGGCGTTAGTGGAGATGAATTTGCTGGCCGTGGTTTTAGCTCGTCCATTTTGATTATTCTGCTCTGTCAATAGACTGCGTCGTTGGAGATGATAAGGTTGAGGTGCAAAAAATTTGGCATATGTCTCCCGCCTTAAATATTGTCTGTTAAAATATATGCAATCAAATTTATAATTTTCATAAAAAAAATGATAAGTGAATAAAAAGGGAATAAAGAGTTTTTATTTTTTATTTTTTATTTTTTTATTTTTTATTTTTTTTTTTTTTGCAAAATAAAATTATATTTTTAAAAAAAAGTGAGAAATCATTAAATTATAATTTTTAAATATATAATAAAAATTTTTAAAAAAAAAATCATCCTCTTTTTATTCTCTCTGTGGTAAAAGTCGAATAGATAAAGAGTGTTTTTGTTTTTGTTTTTGTTTTTGTTTTTTTTTTTTTTTTTTAATCCTAATTTACTGGGACTTGCATGTATGATATCCAATTAAATCTTATGTATATGTTAAACCTTGTTTTCATGCTAAGGTAAGTGCATTATCATTAAAGTTCTCTAAATTGGGATGAGAATATATGTGACATCATGTATTCGGGGGTACTGATGTCGAACTAGATTTAGGTAAGAGTTCCTTCAGTCAGGAATGATATGACTTCGGAATAACGTTACATCGAAGTTGAGGCTTAATTTCCCTGGACAAAATTCAATTTCACCAGAAGTCTTTGGACTCCAGGGAAAACGGGAAATATTGTGTTGGAGATGGGTATAGGTTATCTCCGGGATCGTTGGACTTCGGAGGTAACCCTGAACTCCTCATGTATAATAGTATAATAGTATTATGATGTGTTACTCTCTCATTGGACCTGATCTGCACGCAACAGTTTTATTGAGGAGGCGTGCTGAGAAATATTCAACTACATATCAACACGTGTCCCAAACTAGGACTAATTCTGGACACCTACACCCTCTTTGTTCACTCATCACTCCTCTCTAAAAAAAAAAAAAAAAAAAAAAAAAAAAAAAAAAAAAAACCACACACCTTGCTATAATTTTATTAGCAAAACATCATAAAATAATTCTAAAGCTAGTTTCATAGTCTTTCAGTTATTTATTTATTATTATTTTTTAAGTAGAGTTTTAAACCCAACAAAATAATAATACTCTCTTCGTCCCTTTTTAATATGTCATTGGTCTTTTTCCTAACAAAATAAGGGAACATGATTAATATGGTAAAAAATAATTAATATTAGTCTGATATACGAGTCATTAACACAACACAATATCACTTAAATTTAATAAAATTTGTTTAATAAATAAGAGCATATAAATAAATTTCTTCCTTTAACTCTCTCTAAATAAGGAAAGTGAACTATAATTTAGGATTTTCAAAATTAGAAAGGTGGCCTATCAAAAAGGGACGGATGAAGTAATTATTTAATTGTGACCTTCTATTAAAATTGTTTTATAATAAATATATATTTTAAATTATGTTATAGAAGGGTTATAATTTACTATTAAACTTACGTAAATTAATAATTGATTAATTTATAAATTTTAAAATATTATATTTTACTACTAAATTTGTGACAAAATAACACAAGTTTAGTAATAAAATATAATGTTTCAAAATTTATAATGTTAAATTATTATTTTACAATAAATTCAGTAGTAAAATATAAATAACTTTAAAAAATGAAATAATTTTTAAATTAAACAAAAATATTTTAAATAATCTAACTTTTAAAAAAATTATGAACCTCGATATTCGAGAATGCCAATAGGGAAATCGTGGCACATTAAACTTTATTTATGTTAATGGATTGGGTTGCCAATACCATTAGGCTGAATTAAATTAAAAAACAAAAATGATAAACATGTTTCCTATTTTACTGAAAGTTTTCCCTCCTCTTTTATTATAGTTACAGTAAATCACTGTAGTTCAGTGGCGTAACTGGAAAATTGAGTTAGTGGGGCAAAATTATGGAAAATAAGTATAAATAAAAAAATATACAATATAATTATATTTATATTGATATGTGAATATTTTATACATAACAACTATCAGCGACATGATTTAGTAAAAGAATCACTACAAATATATCAATAAATTAAAAGTTCAATTACCAAACCTAAGCATAAACATGGTTATTTTTATTTTTATTTAAAAGTAATGCAATCCCTATTCTTTTGCAAATGGAAAAACACATAAATAAGTGGTTTTAAAATGAAATGTAATCAATTATCTATACACATACAAATTAAATATAATGATCTAAACAAATTCAATGTTATAATTTATTTTAGACATATTTAAGAAATGGCATTGATGTAAAAGTGTATTGGAATTTTTTTTAATAATTTGAGGTTAGGCCTAAATAATATGTTAAAAAATACAACTTAAAAATTTAATAAATAATGTATGTATAGTTATTGTTTAATTATTTCTATTTTCTAATATATATATATAGTTGCCCTGAATGGCCCCAATGTAGATCTGCCACTGCTGTAGTTCACTGTATCTACAATGAGAGGGGAGAGAAAACTTTTGGGAAAATAAGGAGTAGGTATATTATTGCTCATTAAAAAATAGAGTAGTCGTGCCTAATAAACGTTAGTATTAACCTAAGTTTGGTTGATTAACATGGTATGAAGTGGATTAATTTCAGATAGTATGAATTTTTTATTTTAAGGATAATTTGAGAGATTAATCTCCCAAACGAACCTCCCCCATCAGTGAATTTATTTGGTTAATAGGGAATCAAAACAAACTTAGCAAACAGATAGATAAAACATAGAAACATAAATTTACGTGGTTTTCGGCAGAGACTTCTTCAACCTACGTTCATGGGAGAAAATAGGTATTATATTACTGCTTGATATCAAAACCTACTTGAGCTACAAGTGATGTGGTGGGCTTACAAAGATTATATAACACATCGGGTCTTAAATTAGTCTGTTACAAATCTCTCAAGTGATCGGATATCAACCAGTTTTCCCTCTCTATCACTAGTTTTTAAAATATCAGCTCTTTTACAAGGTATGTGATGCGAAAATTGATAACATTTGAATATGTGGCTTCAATCTCTTTATATAGGCTTTCAAATCCACTATTCCACCAACCCATGACGTCAACTCATGTCACTCTGTCATCATTACCTCATGTTTATTTTCCCCCAACCACTTATCAAACAATCGTACTAACATCTAACTCAACCATCCTTATTAGCAGAAACTCATAATTATAATATTTTGGCCACTGTGATGAGTGGTAATTATATCACTATTTCCCACTCATTTAACCTAATATCTTGTTAAGTTTCTCGGGTTTGTGAATGTTTTAATGTGTTTTTGTGTTGTTTTGCAGATAAATAAAGTTTGGGAAGCATTGGAAGCAATTCGGGGCCAAAATAGTGAAAAAGGACTCAAAAGGGCAAAATCATCATTTGGCGCATTGCGACCGCTAACCTGCGCCGGGAGCCTGCTAAAATACGTCGTGACACGTGTCAAAATTTGAAAAGTTTGCTAAAATGCGCCGATGCTAAAATGTGCCGCTAACGTACGCTGGATGCTAACGTGCACCTGCTACGTGTCATCATCGGAACAAATCATACTAACATGCGTCGTGCCACATGTCACAATCATATGATGCCGACAATCCACGTGACATGTGTCATCTTCTGAATGGACAGCATCAACCGCGTGACACGTGTCATTTACGTGTATGACACATATCCACCACATCAACTGTAATGTCGAGTCATCTGCCATGTGTCGCCACGTCACCAACAACCAATCATGGCCAGCCACCTGTCAGCATCTCAGTGGACCGAATCATAACACGTCCTACATGTCAACATTCTATTAGGCCGACAGAAGTCGCATGCCACGTCAACAAGTCAACAATTCAACACGCGTTTGACCAGTCAACATGTCCAGCGTCGCGACGCAAGAACAACTTGCGCGTCGCGACGCGGGCCTGTCCAGATGCCTATAAATTGAGGCCATTTGCACTTCATTTGTTTTGTGCTTTCCTAAAGATTTTCCTAAGTTTTAAGGAGTGCATCTATTTTGTAAAATATTTGTAATATTTAAATTATGTATTTTTATTTTTATTTTTATCACATAATTTTATTTATTTACTTTTATGTTTATAGTTAGATTTCCAAGGGGAAGGGTGAACCTTTTATTATTTTTAGTTTAGATTAATCTCTCTTAATTATAATATGAAAATTATAATTTAAATTAAAGATTTACCGCCTTAATGGCTGGTTTTATTTATTTGAAATAATGTGACACCGCCTATATGGACAGTCTTTAGGTGACAGATGATTACCACCTATATGGTTGATTTATGCACAAATAATGATACCGCCTTTATAGTCGGTCGGACTTAATTGAAAATCTGACTTAATAAGTATACCACATATATGGTCGGTTGGTAATTTCACGGATAATTTCTGTATTATAATAAAGGAGATTTCTAAATTAGAAATAGTAAACGTGAATCCTCATGTTGGTTATTATATAGGTCCCAAGATCAAACAAGACATGAAATTAATGCGTGAATACACCAACGAAGATAGCGGAATACTTACATCGGTCGGTTGAGTCGATTTGAAGACGATTGAAGCCACAAAGCTCACTGTTTTGGTGGCGCCACTGCAGCAGTCCACTGCCCTCACAAATCAGATTTTGAGCTGAGAAACGGAGCTCCAAGCCTCGTCCGATGGATCCCGGCTCATGGGTGAACCTCCCTACCACCTTCGCAAGTCTCGTAAGTGTGCTAGTACTTGATTTCTCACCATGAAAAACCACTCTTGGCCTCCCTTTATTCACGCCATTTCTGGTTCCAAACCAGTCCATGTTTCTGTTTTGGGCGTGAGGTTAGGAGAGAAATGAGAGAGATGAAGTTGTTGACTTGTATCAAAAGGTGTAAAGCTTTTTGATTATATAATTTCCAAAATAATAATCAATTTCCATTTAATTTTATCTAATAAATTAAATGTATTTTGGAGCCAAAAACCAAAAAGTCTTCCCTCCACTAGCTTTCACTATTCATGTCAAGTCCATCACTATTCATATCAACATCACTTTATTAAAGTGACTTGATGTGTGTCATTCAATCATTCAATCAATCACTCAAAGTGACTTTTGATTTGACGATTGATTTGACCCTTGACGTGACTTGCGTCGCCGCACTCGAATTCGAAATACGAATGCGCTCGTAATCACACTCGGGCTCGGGTTCGTTAATTCCAAATTAACGATTTTTTCGTCGCGTCGTAATTAAATGATTACGCCTAGCAAATTCACTATTCACGTCGCTAACGAATTAATTCTAAATTAATTCGTTCGCCCGAATTAAAATCTAATTTTAATTCCGCGTCGAAATCTAATTTCGTTTAATATATCGAATATATTAATTTACCGATTAATTTCAAATTAATCGTTATCTCTCTTTAGACGATATTTTATCTAGATAAAATATCTCCGTAATTAATCCTAGATTAATTTTCTCTCTCTTCTATATAATCCCAGATTATTCAAGAGTGCGAGTTATGCGTCATCGGTGGATTATCGGGAAGCGACCCATGAGATCCCAGGATAAGTTGGCAGTAAATACGGTCGTCGGAGTATCCGAATCACGTACGTACCAAGTACTACGTTCTACCGATTTACGAGACAAGGTCGACTCCTAGCAAAGCACCAAGTCTGCCCAATTCTCCGGACATATCCATTTAAGAATATTAAGATCTGTATCAAGCGTAGTATACCATTGTATTGTGTATATCGGCCCAGTATCGGATAGTCACGTGCTAGGGCTGGGGCTGGATAAGTGTCTGCCTCGTCCGAAACACATGTCGGATGTCTGGTAACATAGTCTCTATAATCGGATATTCATGACCTGGTCACAATATCCCGATTGGATGCGCATCACTCAAGAGCACTGGTACCGTATCCTGCGTGACATCATCTCCATTATGACTGAAGTGATACTTCCGTCTCGACATCACACCCAATACACTACGACTCTCTGATAAACCCAGAAGTGGTGTACGCAGAACCGGTTAAAGCCCTGTACCACCAAGACCAAAGTCTACTGATTATTGCAAGTATTAGCGATGTAAGTCTCAGGTTAAGACTATACACACTTACCTTGATTTCGGCCTCCCATAGACACATAGTCATAATACCAATGGTATTCCGAGGGTCTATCCAGAGCGAAGCTGTTTCACGTACCATCGGTGAAACACGACCTCCTATCGCACTCGCATAAGTATCTGATACTTATATATATGAGAACTATGTCGTTGTGCCCTCACAACGCACACAAGTGCAATACTAGCCTATTCCGCATTATCGATGTCCAGTCTCGATAATACTCCGGCTAGGGATATTTAATGATTAATCCTTCGGGGACTGATACTGTCTCATATCATTCTCAGTCCATGAACTAATCATAGGGACCTCCCTTCATTTATATATCTATGGTGATCTAATCACAAATGATGAGAGTGCAATTTCCTTGTCACATAGTTAATTTGCTACAACAACACAATGTTCTGTGCAAATAGTGATGCTATGGGTCATTTTGTCCAACAATCTCCCACTTGGCACATAGCCAGTCACTCAAGTGTCCCACACCCGAACTATGTACGGTTCGCTCAAATTGCTGAGGAAAGGTTTTCGTCAGCGGATTTGTTTGATTATCATTTGATGCGATTTATATGATCATCACATCGCCACGATGTATGATCCGAATGAATCAGATTATATAGAAGTATATATCTGGATCGTCGATGAGACCTTCAATTCCTTAGCCTGTGCTGACGCCTAGCTCAGCTGCTAACAGAACTATATCTAATCTAATTAGATTTATTTTCGATCCAAATGGCTTCTATTACTGCCTCAGCTGCAGCAATAATCCGTATTTGTTGTTTATTCGGCAACAGTTATCTTGCTTGGAAGATTTCCAGCTCACTGTCTCGTTATTCAAACTTTATAGTACCGTAGTATTTAAATGTTTGGAAACTTGCAGCGGTGATCCCAGTCACTTCAAGTTCTCCTTCTCCATAGTTTAAGACAACATCTTTAGTTCTCTCTGATACTAACAGATGTTCTTAATCTTTAATCCAGTGACTATCCCTTGGATTGACCTGATCGTGACTCCATATGCTCGAAGCGTATGAGACACCCTATCAAGTACATTTTAAATGTACAATTTCCCAGAGAGTGTTAACAACTCCAAATCTATCCCAGTAGATCTTTATTCCTTGAATAAAGGTTGTTACTCCCCAGAATTCTACGGAGAATTTCTATTGAAAGAATATCTATGAAAGCCAAGCTTTCACCAATTATTTTATGGGAATTTCACTGTCAGTGCGCTCTCCCACTAACCTCCTTATATACACAAGAATTATTTCGTTTTGAGTCAAATCATAAACCATTATGATTATTTCAAAACGACAGTTCCAAGAACCTTATGCTTGCATTAATCCAAACATGGATCGTATAACCCGCAAACCTTGTTTGTCGGTTATACAAAATCGTCAGAATGTTATAAACATTCTCCAAAAGGTTTCCTTTTCAGGAAAGCGATTTTGATTTGTAACTGACACATTTCATAAATGAAATATACAGTTATCTTCAAGCATCTTCAAAATGGATTTACCATGGCAACAAGTAAAAGGTTGAACCGTTATTAACACAATGTTGATAACGATACCTTTCCGTCAAAAGCCCAGCTGTGTACGTTGGTATGTTGCCTTCCATGTATGTCTTCCTTGAAGACGTTTAATGCACCAATAGGCACAATGCCTTGTGGTACAACAACTAGTATCCAAAATAGTTGTTATACATGGAATCCATTTCGGACTGATGGTACTTTGCCATAACAGGGAGTCGATACCTCGTATCACTTCCTCAAAACGTAGTCGGATGGTACACCTCCATAAGATTGACATCTTTATGGGGTGAGATCAGAAACCCATACCCTAGGTTGTTTTCTGACTCTATCCGATCTACTAGTTTCTTGTGTATTTGAAGATTAATGGTATAGATTCATCATAGATGAACTATTTGTGTTCCATTAAGGACTTCGTGCTTAGAACAGTATTACTCCGATTTTCATCGAGTATCACTATCCTCCCACTGACCACTACATATCGGTATTCCTCTCAGGAAAACCGCATGGTGAGCAACAATCACATTGTTCTCATGTGGGATTTACAAGTACTATACTTAAGGTTTCCCTTAGGATAACCTATATTGGCACTTATCCAATTTGGGTCTTTTAGTTTGGTATCATCCAAACGTTATGCCTGGCATACCCAAATTATGAGGAATGAGAAACCCCGTTTCTTTCCTGTTCATATCCTATATGATATCTGTCAAACAGATTTATATGGAACCTTATTCTAAATAAGTTTTGCACTGTTAATACATATCCTATTGAAGGAAACAGTAGCTCAGAGCGACTCATGATAAACCTTATCATGTCCAACAAAATTCGGTTTTAGTTCGGACACACCGTCTAACTGACGTGTCTCGGGAGGAGTCCTCATATGAAAGAATACCGTACTCTTCATTACGTATGAAACTTACTGCTTAAGTATTTTCCATTACGATCTTATCGTAGCGGAATAATACTATAGCCGATCTGTTTATTTACTTCGTGTCGAAACTTCAAAAGTTTCCGATCTGTGTTCTTCAAAAGAAACACATAACCACAACGTGATGCCACATCCGTTAAGGTCACGAAATATTCATGTTCACATCTAGCCTAGCTAGATATGGGCCCACTTACTTCATCATGAATAGGGCTAACAGATCGGTGGCGCTTTTACTATTACCAAGTAAATAGTATTTTAGGTATTTTACCTAATAAACTAGATTCGCAGACCTTATTTGAATAGTCAAATCAGTCCTAGTACCCACTCTTCAAAAGTGTGGATATACGAGTCTTGTTTAATTGTGTCCTAGACAACAATGCCACAAATAAGTCTCTATTGATCAAATCAATTTGAGCTATTTATTTGTCATTTTATATGTTTGAGATTTTATTTATATTCAAAATATAAATTCTGTTATTTACATCTAATGTATTTATCTCAGTATCATCTTTATATAATGAAACACTTAGTGTGTTCTAGAATGTAAAGGTTTTATCCGCAACGGATTAAACACTGATATAGAGATAATGTCTCTAGTCAAACTAGTTACATCATAACATTTCCTAATTTAAGTACATACCCAAAGGGTAGTTCCTAAACTTATGTATCTAGGGTCGAAACAGTGACTTTCGTCCCGTTTCCGATTCGCAGAGAAATCTCGGCTTGAAGTCAGTATCCAGCTCATAGCGGATTCTGAACATTAATACATATATTTTATGTACCACACTAAGTATTTAAAATCCAATTTCAATACTAGTAGTGTACATAACTTGACAAATATTTTTAAAGTTAGAGCCTCGCCCTTTCTTTAATTCCTTCGTGTCTTCCATATCCAAATGGTAGTCACTTTGGGATATGTTAATTATCTTTTCAATATTTCACAACCTTTGGCCAAGCCTTGGGTTTCGGAATATCGAAAAGATGTGCACCTCGTGCAATACCACCCAATTGCAAACTTTGACTTTTCACCTCTAGAATAGTCAATTAATTCTCTAGAATTTATTAATTGCAACTTAATACTTTCTTGACTTTAATAGTCCAACTATTTAATCAATTTTAATAAGGTACTATTTATTATAATGATTACAATAATCCAATTATTTAATCAACTATAATTTTAACATTGATTACTATAATCCAATTATAAAATCAACTATCATTTTAATTCAATTATTTTGATTACTATAATCCAATTATAAAATCAACTATATATCGAATGAGTTTGTATATAGTCCAACTATATCTATTTTTAAAACAACATAAAATATTAGTCCAACTAATACTTTTGATTAATATGACGAGTAAAATATAGATGAGCACGTTTAGCGAGTATTCGAACGAATGTTGCAAATTCAATACTTGCCTCCCACTATTTTTCGTCGAGCCTCTAACCCTCTGTCGAGTACTCGGGAAACCGCGTTTCCTAGTGGGCTAGGATCCCGTTAAATGTCACACAATCTTGACTTTGGCCAACAAATTGTATGATAATTAACTAGGTAGATCTCGAAGATCAATTGGATCTCATCCAATTCCTAGATCCAGTAGGTGGACATCCAAGTCCCAAACATATATCTAATATATGCCTATATATCGAATATATACCCTAACCTTTTTCCTCTGAATCAACTAGGCCTTGGCTTTGGCACAACAAACCTAGTGATCCCAGTCAAGCGCGCGGACCCATTGACATGGATGCTTCGTAATCAATGTCGATGGACAAGAAGTGGTCTTGACTTTGGCCAACAAACCACAACTTGGACACGACCCGATATGGAACAAAGCCTCGTGATTAAAACACATCTTCGACGGACAAGGGCTTAACTTTGGCCAACAACCCCTGCCAATCTCGGATCTTGAGCAAGAATCACTCAATGGAAGGAAAATAAACGCTTGATATTTATTGAGGGATTTTCGTGTGCAAATTGGCTACCAATTTTAATTATCTTTGTTAAGGTCTCATCATCATACACCCTTAAACATGCATTCTAAGTACATAATAAGCGAGTATGAAAATAAATAATAATGATATGCGGATGGATACTTTACACATTGATCCTAGATCAAATCTCTCCCTTTCTCACTGAAGCTAGCACTTGTATTACTTCTACCCGTTACACTACACTTCTAAAGAAACCTCATTTACATGGAGGGGAATAGGTGAGAAGAGAATACAAAGAGAATGAAGGTGATAAGGCTGGACACGTAGGTCCAATTTAATAAATCGAATTTATTACAACAATTTCTAAAATTGCCCACCCATCTAATATCCATCCGATATACATTATTCATTCAACAACCACGTATTCACACAAAAGCATGCTATCAATCAATCTAATCAAATTAATTAATCTGATAATTAAGTGATCATCCAATGTTCAAACAACGATTTGATTTTGCTCGACTCAAACTCGTTTTTGCGAATAAGTACTCAAAGTACGAATTCTTGAATTAAATTAAACTACATCATTAAATCCAATATAACATGTATTTAATACTAATTCACTATCAATTCCAAATTAAATATACACTTTTATTTAATAAACCTTTTACGATTTAAATTCCAAATTTAATCGTAACGCGTCTCAAAGACGGATTAACGTCCAACGTCAATTCTATTAAAGTCCAATGGGCTTTTAATTGATTTCTAAAGGCGTGGACTTTTGGTCGACTCGGATCAAACCGATAACCAAAATCCAATCCGGGATTTACCCCATAAGCCCATAAATCAATCTTGGCCCATTAGGCCCAATTAAACTTTAAAGGTTCATTAAGTCACATTTGGGCTTTATGGTTGTGGTTTTGGGCCCAATTGGATCCAATCCATTTGGCCTAAACCCAACTTGATAAAATCAAGCCCAATAGGCCCAATTACAACATTAGAAGCCCAAATCCAATTTAAGGCCTAAAATCACATGAATCCAATTCCGCAACTTAATTACCTAAAGTGCATTACATGATTAATCACCTAAATCAATATTTCTAAAACACTTAATTAGTCCAATTAATCATGCTAAAGATCATCATCACATGTCCAACACATAAATGAAAAATCAAACCCATATACATGCTCAATGCTCTCGGCCTAGGGAGGATTTTGTGTCTGATTTGGTTTCAATCCAATCGAACCCACAATCGACATTGAATCAACATCCTAAATGATTTCATGCACATCCAATTGTTCAAAATCAAAATATACCAAGACATTAGGGCATAATTACATTCGGCCAACTTTTAGGGATTTCATGTTCAATTCAAAATCCAATCCAATTAGTTTCAAATCAACATTATCCTTAAGATTCCAACTCATCAAACGAATCAAAATCAAAAAAATTCCAAGAACCCAAAATCCAACACACATTCGGCCAAGATGAAAAAATTGGGCAAAATTGATCCAATCACATTTTGTTGAAATTGATCAAATCAATCTTCAATATAACATATATTAAGCATGCTCAATCATCCAATTTCGTTAAATCATGCTCGAATACAAAATACCCATTTTAAGCCCTACAATTTCATGCTTGAACTAACAGCTCTGATATCATTGTTGGTTATTATCTAGGTCCCAAGATCAAACAAGACATGAAATTAATTGTGAATACACCAACGAAGATAGCGAAGAATACTTACATCGGTCGGTTGAGTCGATTTGAAGACGATTGAAGCCACAAAGCTCACTGTTTTGGTGGCGCCACTGCAGCAGTCCACTGCCCTCACAAATCAGATTTTGAGCTGAGAACGGAGCTCCAAGCCTCGTCCGACGGATCCCGGCTCATGGGTGAACCTCCCTACCACCTTCGCAAGTCTCGTAAGTGTGCTAGCACTTGATTCTCACCATGAAAACCACTATTGGCCTCCCTTTATTCACGCCATTTCTGGTTCCAAACCAGTCCATGTTTCTGTTTTGGGCGTGAGGTTTAGGAGAGAAATGAGAGAGATGAAGTTGTTGACTTGTATCAAAAGGTGTAAAGCTTTTTGATTATATAATTTCCAAAATAATAATCAAATTTCCATTTAATTTTATCTAATAAATTAAATGTATTTTGGAGCCAAAAACCAAAAAGTCTTCCCTTCATTAGCTTTCACTATTCATGTCAAGTCCATCACTATTCATATCAACATCACTTTATTAAAGTGACTTGATGTGTGTCATTCAATCATTCAATCAATCACTCAAAGTGACTTTTGATTTGACGCTTGATGTGACGATTGATTTGACCCTTGACGTGACTTGCGTCGCCGCACTCGAATTCGAAATACGAATGCGCTCGTAATCACACTCGGGCTCGGGTTCGTTAATTCCAAATTAACGATTTTTTCATCGCGTCGTAATTAAATGATTACGCCTAGCGAATTCACTATTCACGTCGCTAACGAATTAATTCTAAATTAATTCGTTCGCCCGAATTAAAATCTAATTTTAATTCCGCGTCGAAATCTAATTTCGTTTAATATATCGAATATATTAATTTACCGATTAATTTCAAATTAATCGGTATCTCTCTCTAGACGATATTTTATCTAGATAAAATATCTCCGTAATTAATCCTAGATTAATTTTCTCTCTCTTCTATATAATCCCAGATTATTCAAGAGTGCGAGTTATGCGTCATCGGTGGATTATCGGGAAGCGACCCATGAGATCCCCGGATAAGTTGGCAGTAAATACGGTCGTCGGAGTATCCGAATCACGTACGTACCAAGTACTACGTTCTACCGATTTACGAGACAAGGTCGACTTCTAGCAAAGCACCCAGTCTGCCCAATTCTCGGACATATCCATTTAAGAATATTAAGATCTGTATCAGCGTAGTATACCATTGTATTGTGTATATCGGCCCAGTATCGGATAGTCACGTGCTAGGGCTGGGGCTGGATAAGTGTCTGCCTCGTCCGAAACACATGTCGGATGTCTGGTAACATAGTCTCTATAATCGGATATTCATGACCTGGTCACAATATCCCGATTGGATGCGCATCACTCAAGAGCACTAGTATCGTATCCTGCTTGACATCATCTCCATTATGACTGAAGTGATACTTCCGTCTCGACATCACACCTAATACACTACGACTCTCTGATAAACCCAGAAGTGGTGTACGCAGAACCGGTTAAAGCCCTGTACCACCAAGACCAAAGTCTAGCGATTATCGCAAGTATTAGCGATTTGTAAGTCTCAGGTTAAGACTATACACACCTACCTTGATTTCGGCCTCCCATAGACAACATAGTCATAATACCAATGGGATTTCGACGGGGTCTATCTAGAGCGAAGCTGTTTCCCGTACCATCGGTGAAACACGACCTCCTATCGCACTCGCATAAGTATCCGATACTTATATATATGAGAACTATGTCGTGTGCCCTCACAACGCACACAAGTGCAATACTAGCCTATTCCGCATTATCGATGTCCAGTCTCGATAATACTCCGGTTATGGATATTTAATGATTAATCCTTCGGGGACTGATATTGTCTCATATCATTCTCAGTCCAAGAACTAATCATAGGGACCTCTCTTCATTTATATATCTATGGTGATCTAATCACAAATGATGAGAGTGCAATTCCTTGTCACATAGTTAATTTTGCTACAACAACACAATGTTCTGTGCAAATAGTGACGCTATGGGTCATTTTGTCCAACACCTCCAACCCCCAATATTTTTATTTTTATTCTAGAGAAGTGATGAAACACAATATCTGAAATTACCTACAAGCAATAGCGACAAGCAATCTCTATATCCAAGAGGGGGGGTGAATTGAGTTATCGCTATAAATACGGAATTAATAAATCTTTACCGATTTTTAGCTCTTATTACCAAATGCAGACTTAAGGCAATTTTCTCTATTCCAATTAATAGCCTATATATAAGTTTTCTATTTAATATATATAAGCATAAATAAACTTGCTATAAACAAAAGTCTAGGGAAGTAGAATACAACACCAAGATTTATAGTAGTTCGGCCAAATGTGCCTACATTCACTCCCCCAAGCCTCGCTTGAAGATTTCCACTAGAATCGAGTTTCTGTGGTTCATTCGCAACCAAGAGTTTTCCGCAAAGGTGCACTCCAAATCTTTTACAATTTGAGTTTTGTTTGTAGGCTCACTCACAAACCTTTACAACTACCCAACTAATGGGATTTCATAACCAAAAGTGTTTTTGTTTAAGAAGGTGTAAAACACACTCGGATACTAACAATGATAAAGAAGATTGTGTGAGTTGGTTATCCAAATGTTCTACGTCACTACAAATGAATATGAAGATGAAATATGAGCTTTTTCAAATGTAGAGAGTGTAAAATGATTTGAAGATGGTTATAAACTCTCAAGAATGTTTTGACATGATTATATGATGAATATATGTGCAAGAGATTTATTAGAAGTTAGGAAAATGATGAATTTATAGATTTTGCACAAAACTAGCCGTTTATAGCCGTTTTAAAGTTATGGGACGGTATGCCGGTCTAACGGCTCAAAAAATGACCGTTGGTACCTTTGGAACCGGTCATACCGGTTACAGAGACCAGTATGTCGATTTTTAGACGGTATGCCTGTTTCTGATGACCAGTTAAGACTGACGGCACTCGGTCTTTTGGCCATAACTTTCTCTAGAAAATTCCAAATGATGATCCGTAAATTTCTACATAAACTAGACACATAGATATATCTTATGTAAAAATATAAGCTTCAAAAATATTAAGATGAATTTTATGGAATTTTTCTAATGTGACATGTATGCAGAAAACCCACATATGAACATGTTGTAGTAAAATGGCTCTAGCAAAAGTTCTATATATCGGAATTGTGTTCCGTTTGAATCGTATCAAACTAGAGACACATATCTATCTATTGGTATATCATTTGATATTTAATTAAACTGTTGCTAGTTTTTGGAAGATTATTTACCGATGTACTTATGTAAGAAGTTCATTTTGGTGCAAATAAAGTGTAGATGATTCATTTAGCATTCTATGCTATTTTAAATGCAAGTGATGCAAAATGTATGATTCCTAAGAGATTTAGATCATTTGAATAAACTCACTTACAATTAGATTTATCTCGTAATCATTATCTTGATATTATCTTGTCTGCCTCTTACTTCTTTGTTCTTTTGATCATATTATAACTCATTTTAGCTCTTCACCACATATGCTTCGAAATTTTTTGTATTGCTTCGTGTTTGCACGTCGAAGTCTTCTTTTACGTTGATGTCATCAAAATCCATTTATGCGACCAAGTCACAACAATATCCACACACTTAATAATTGATTTTCTTTATTATGGGTAATACTTCAGGTCTGTTTATTGAGTCTTAGTTTTAATGCTTCTTGTTAACTGGCCATTAATAAGATTGGTAAACTTAAAATGAACTTGGAAAATGAATTTTAGGTTTCAGCCTTATATTCAATAGTTCACAATCTTCCTTGAGTATAGATAACCCTTTAATAGATTTCCTTACATGATAGACATATAGCTGTTGGACGGGGGTAGCTATAATTGGAACTTGAACTTAATGAATTCAGATAATTCGGTTAACATAGACATATGATTAATTGGGTTATTTGGGTATTTGCATCTGACAATCGACAGAGGCTTGTGCATATTTTCGTGTTCCAGGTTAGCAAACTGATTTATTACACATATATAAGAGAATCAATTCATCTTTTTAATAATATTGTGTGAAATCACAACCCTATGTATTTTGTGTCTTTTGTCAGTATTTTCTTTTGTATTTTTACTTATTTAGAAAATCCATATTCAACCAACCAATCAAGCAATCATTTTCTTCTCCCTTTAATTAGATACTTGTAAATAAATAGAATCAATAATTAATAACAATAGTAGGAATTAAGTCCTCGTGTGATCGATATTTTTTATACCACTTGAACGATACGTGCGATTGCGTTATACGTGTGTGATTACGCCGGTCACACTGCTACATGTTTTGTTGACGTGACAACTTACGGTTCAAACCACTTCGGTAATGTTCTGTCTGGCAGATTCCCAAGGAGAGTTGTTGACTTATTCTCGTCATATTAACCTTCTACAAGCTCAAACTTTCAAGTATATCATACGTCATGTACCTTCAATACAAAATATACAATGATCTTAGTTCCGTTCCTCGGGTCGGTATATTGGGGTGAATGATGCTTGGTCATTCCTCCTCCAACTTCCTCAATTAGGCCGGGTTTATAACATAAGCCACCTCGGGTCGGCTTCCTCGGACATTCAAATGCTGTCAAAACTGACACTTCCTCTTCAGATCGAGTCGGGGTCTCAACTTGCTTCATCATCAACAGATTCTGCCATGGGGAGAACTCCTCCGCATAGTGAGGTCGAATCTTCTATCTAACTTCAGCCTCTCTTAGTCCTTGAACCCTCATCATTCTCTTGTCCATGTACAAATCCCATTATGCCTCTTCTCGGTATTTGAATTTCATATGGGTGAAAAACCACCATCAATAGGAATCAATCTCATCAAAATGTCCAACGGTGGAGATTTATTGCATGATTTTTTAATTTTGGCAAAAGGTTAGGTTAGGTTAGGTTTTGTTTTGTTTTGTTTTTTGTTTTTTGTTTTTTTTTGTTTTTTTGTTTTTTTTGTTTTTTTCTTTTCAGGATTAGGAGAGTATAGATTTGACCTTTATCATTTTGTAAGATACGTCATTCCATTGACTTGAAATAAGATCAGATTTTGATAATTGTTGCTTTTGTTTATTTATTTTTATTTTAATTTTTTCCAGTTTATTTACAGTCAAATTATTGAGGATGGATGTAGTTTACATGTCAAGCGACGTTATCTTCTTGTCATTATGCGCATCGTTTCAACCATTTGAGATATAATTTTGTTGATGAATAAGTTCAAATTTAATATATATATTAATAGACAGACGTATCATACACGTGTTTCTCTAGATTTATATATATACGGCTTTTAGTAGAGAATATTCTATAGGAAAATTAACAAACTCTAAACATAATTACTAAGCTAATTTTATATAATCAGACTAATCTTGACGATATTCTCTGTTTAGAGATTAGAGTTTTGGTTTAATTTGTCTCCAATAGGTGTGTATTAATGACCAAATGATACAGGACTTGGTTATCAGGTACTGGGTTTTAATATAAAGAGTGTATTTCTTGTAAGAGTCTAAGACAGACGATGATTTTACTTGTTCCACTTAAATCCTAATCGAATAATTGATGGCGGGGCTTCAATCTTTAACCATATAGAGATTTTCCTTTTTTTTACTCTGATTTTAATTTGAAAATTTTAAATATCTCTTAAAATATAAAATATTTTATTATAAAATTATAATAATGATACACAAATCATAAATTTTCCAATGAAAACCATTGTCTTGATAAAATCAAAATATCTATCATGTTCATAAGAACACAGTTACATTTTCAGCATATTAAATCACAATCACATTTCACCATGTAATTTCACATTTTATTGAGTTCCGTTATATTCAGTAAATTCAATCATACTTTAACGAGTTAGAAATATTTTAGATTGTGTAACATGTGCGACACATCGATTTTGTGATTAATTTCGACTTTATATAAATCTGAATTTGAGAAAAATTCATTGATGAAAGTTGTTGATATGATGTTAAGTGCATGCAGATTTTTACAATTGTGCTTTGGAGTATGGATGAATTAAATATGAGTCTTTGAAAACGATTGGTATGAAATCATCAATCTCTTATAAATATAATAACTATTTTGATCTTTTTTTCATCGAAACATATTAACAATTATACTTTTTTAAAGCTTATAATTTGTAGATCTCTTTTTGTTTTACTTTCTAATCCTATTGAGTTTCTAGTTCTATTGAGTTTCTAGTTAAGTAACAGAAAATCTCTTCAATCTTTAACCATATAGAGATTTTCTTTTCATTTACTCTGATTTTAATTTAAAAAATTTAAATATCTCTAGAAATATAAAATATTTTATCATGAAAATTATAATAATGATCTACAAATCATAAGTTTTCCAATGAATATCATTGTCAATATGTTTGATAAAGTCAAAAATATCCACCACGTTCATAAAAATTATAATAATAATGATCTACATTTTCAGCATATTAAATCACAATCACATTTCAACGTATTAAATCACAATCACATTTCACCATGTTCTTTCACATTTTTATTGAATTCGGTTATATTTTAGTGAGTTCAGTCATACCTTAAAGAGTTTAGAAATATTTTTGATGGAAGTTGTAGATATGATGTTAAGTGCATGGAGATTTTTACAATTGTGATTTAGAGTTCGGATGAATTAAATATGAGTATTTGAAAACGATTGGTATGAAATCATCAATCTCTTATAAATATAAAGGCTATTTTGGTCTTTTTTTCATCGAAACATTTAATAATTGTACTTTTTTTTTAAAATTATGATTTGAAAATTAATATACACATTTTTTTTTTATAAAACACTTTATATTTTGAGAGATAATTAATTTTTAAAATTTAGAAGGAAAAGACACCTTATATTTACTAGTGCTTGAACTGATTGCAGATTTTCATGTTGTTTTTACCATAATGATTTGGGAATGAAATAAGTTAATAGGGTTGAGCAATGGTTCCGGGTATATCAGAAATCGTTTGAAGTCAAACCAAAAATTCAGTTTCGGAATTGAAATTAATTATATTAGGAAAGGTTTCGGTTCCTAATAATTAAGAATTGAATTTTTATGAATAAATTCCGGTTTCTTTAATATTTGGAATCGGAACGGAAATATGGAACCGAAATTTTATTTACAAGTTGTAAAACCCTAGTAAATTTTTTCTGATATTTGTTTCATGGAAATTTAATTATGGTGATGTCTGCTTTGCATCAAATTGGATCAATGAGAAACCGAACATTAGGGCTGTCACAAATTTTAAAAATAAAAATAAAAATTTATCTTTCTAAATCTGGGCCGTTGGATCAAAATCCAACCACCCAGATCCAGATCGTATCGGAAAAGGCTCTAATATAAAATGTATTGGAGCCCCGGACAAACCCAAACAAGAGTAGAACTTTGAGCGACTTACAACAAAATCAATATACTAAATATATTAGTGCTTCTCAGTACTGCTTTTTATACCAATTAAAAAATAAATAATTTAAAAAGCCTTTGTTCCCTAATTTTATTTGAATCAGTTAATAAATAGATATTTGACAAGAAAATATTTCCAGCTATCAGTTTCATAGGTGGAACAAATCAATAACTTATTTTTTTTGAACTGTTACATATCAGACTTCATTTAATTAATATTTTTGAATATATTATTTAGAGATTTTAAATAATTTTAATCTTAAAAACACACACAGCTTTGCATTCTAAGAATAAGTAATAATGTTATTAAAAACTAACAGATGATAAAGTTGGATTAAAAAGGGAGTCAGGTCAAATTAGTTAACTTCAAAAAAATTAGGAGGAAAGCTTTTCTGATTTGGTGGATGTATTAATAATAAATTGATGAATAACGAACGAACCGACAAGTTTGATTCTGTAATTTTGAGAACAATGCTTCTCTTGACACAAGGTGGAGAAGAGAGAAAACAAGGGTAAGTTATGATTCATTCAGCATGCTCCACTGTTGCTGATTTTCTTTCTCATTGTCCAAAATGCAGTGAAGTAGCGGTTCTGCAAATAAAATCAAACATAATGAGGCCCCCCCGAAACAACAATAGCTACATCATCAATTAATAATCAAGGCCAACGCGCATAGATAGGTTTTGAAGACGTTGTCTTCGACACATGAAGCGCTCGCTGCCTTCAGAGTGCAAAATTGACGACACCCTACCCATTCCCTACCAAACCTGGAAAACTAAAATTACAGTGAGCAGGGCAGAAAGCTTACTTGCATCATAGACTGGGGATTAGTTGTATAGGTTGTCTCAATGGTCCTTTCTTTCTGCATTCCATGACCAAGTCAAATTACACTTCGAAAGAGTTGATTGTCAAGCAAAAAGGTAAACACAGGACTGAATTTACCTCTAACTCAAAACCAAATTGCAAAGCAACCCGCTTTACATCTTCTAAACTCAGTTCTATGGACATTTCCTAAAGCAGAGGAAAGAGGAAAGAAAGAATAAGATAAAAAGTAACACAACATCATCTTGATGAAGTCCTTGTCACGTATAAATAGGTGTGAGTTTTAAGGAAATGAAGCTTACATCTTCCTGCCCATACAAATCTGCAAAGTGATAAAGTAAGGGCCCCAAATTTATCCAAACCTGTCAACCATAAAATTTGTTAAGCAAATCTGAAAAGTACTTAGAAAGATGAAATGAAGAGGGAAAAAGAAGAAGAAGAAGAAGAAGGTGATTCGAACAGCAAGTAAGAACTTACACCCCCATCTTTGAGAATTCTTGATATAATTTCAATGTATTCAACAATGTTGTGTGCAGTATCAATAAAGAAGCAAGTTACAACTGCATCCCATGCTCCTGCATGGTACCATAAATAATCTGTATAAGAAAATCATGATAATGTAATCCGAAAATGAATAAAAATGCGGCAGTATTTGTATGTATATTGTTAATTCCTGGACAGATGCCTAGAAGCAAAAGACAAGAACATGATAAAATATTAAATTGAACTAAACATGCAAAGCAAGAAGATACTGTTTGATGGAGTGAAATGGCAGCCACATGTAAAGTCTTTAAAAAGCATGCAAAGCTGGTTCTAATTTCGAGGCTTAAATTTGGCAGATATCAACATATGGATGCATCATCCCCTCCAAGTAGATAAAAGAAGTGGCAAAGGTGGAGACCTCTGGGATTCAAAAGCTACTTCATACGAAGTGGAATCCCATGCCAAAAAATGCACATAAACAAGATACAGAAATATAATAAAGCACATCTGAATGACAACATCATTCAATCTAAAAGATGGCCTATCCTTTGAAATCTGTTAATGCTCAACAAGTCTATGAATAATGATTGAAGGAGGCAGGAGCTACCATTAGATGCTTCCCTGTCTAGTATTCATTAATATTATCAATTACCATCTCAAAAATGATATAATCAAATACTAATAAATAAGATATATGACAAAGAATCATATTAGTTTCTTACCTTCTTGGCTTGGATCACTGTAGACTTCAACAAAGTCACCACCACACATAGAAAACCCTTCCGTAATCCCTGCACTGCTCCCAAGGCAATCAAGAGATACAGTTTAGAAATTGAGGTGAATTTTTTATCCAAAAGGAAAAAAAGGAATTGTAGTGAGAACTTTATCCAAAAAAAGGAAAAATCAGGTAGCAGTTTCTCTAAAATAGGTTAACCAAGAACACAAGAAATACAAGTGGATCATTTTATTTATCCATTACCTAGTCATCTATGAAATGAATAAGTCCTCCATATCCATATGTTGGGAAATTAAAACAAAAAATCCATATTAAAGAGGGATGAAGTCATCTTCTACGAACAGAAACTGTCCACATTTTTTTTTTGATGCCTAGAATCTCTCAACCTACCAATGTTCATGCATTCTAAACTGGGGAATGCTGCTGATCCAAACTATTCAAAAAATTAACCTTGACAGACATGCAAATCCCGACTTTGAATACTCCTATCGAGATGCAGTTAAGTAATTACTCCAATATCATCAGTCATCACAACCATGAGGCAAGAATTTACAAAAAAAAAAGGCCTCTGAAATCAGAAATAGCAAGAAAAGTTGGAACTAACAATTCTTATCACTATGGACCACTCAAGAAGCAGCCAGGTTCTCCTTTCAATAAGATAATCAAGAGTGACTTGAGAAGTTTTCAGTTTGGGCAACTCAAAAACCAAGTCACAAAGTTCAAGATAACGAACAATATGGCAGCAGGTACAGAATCTGAACGGGAAAAAGATACAAGTACAGAATCATGGATACCTTGCTGGATGAATGTCAGGGATTGAAACAGGACGAAGTTGGTCACTGTCAGAAAGTGAATTGCAATTGCTGTGGATCCAAGGATGTATAGTCCAGTCCCCAGCATTTTGGGTACTAAAGTGACCAAACAATAAAAATGTACCAGATCAGAAATCCATGTCAGAGATGAACGCTCATTAACCAAGGAGAAAAATAAGTAAAATAGTTTCACAAGGAATTTAATCATAGTTTCTTACTGATTAAGAATAAAACTCGAGCATATCATCATGTAGTAGGAAAATTCATTTCCCTGGCTTATAAAACCTGGTAAGGAGCATGAAAAATGTTGGGTGCTATTGATAATTCGGGGTAGTAATTGTGACAATTCGACATCTTAGGCATACCTCGACAAGAGATCTCCAAAGCCAGCCTGCCAAGACCAGCACCGGGGACTAAACAGGCAGGAGGGCTGCGATCAATTTTATGATTTAGATACTAGAACAGATGCAATGTTGTACGGCAATAATTAGTAATTTGAACATGATCATGAGAAGGAAAATTGTAGCAAGATCACTTTTCAAAATAAGAAAACCAAAAAGAAATCCAGTGTACCTCTCCTTCGAGCGATTTGGGAACAGGGCATCAAGCTCTTCAAGAATAGGTCCATAGCATTGATCACGTTCTGTTTGTCCCTGTACAAAGATACTAAAATTGTAGAAATGCACAAGGCTTGGCTCCAAATTGTAGATGAGAACTCCTAACCTAGAAGTAAATGTTACCTCTGCTGCCCAGTCTCTAACTATATTCCTTATTATACAGCGGACCTGAAAGACAATGAAAATTATGGATTTTAGGCAGCAAAACTGGCCTTTCTTGAATTAAAGATTTTTGAGAAAAAGGATCATTACTAACAAATTTAGCTTAAATTAAAATATAAACTACTTACAATTTTTTTGTGACAGATACCAAACACCAAACTATTCATTTCCAAGATCAATTAAATAAGGCAGGCAAAACAATATAGCCACATACAGTTAAGAAACAAAGAACCAATATACCTTATCAACATCAACTAATGGAACATTCAACTGAACTGATGGATCCAACCAGTCGCAAGGTGATGGAGACGCCTGGATATATTGATGGCCAGCAAAAAAATAGTTTTACTTTTATGTAAATGAAAAAATTTAAATTACAAAGTGGGGAAAAAAACAAAATAACACGTACAACTTTCTAGTTGCATCTGCTGAAAATGAAAAAGCAATTACAAAAATTAGAAAACAAATCTACTTGTTTAAAATAGCTCAGCAAAAATGCAAGACTGTAGAGACATTTGAGAAATGCTAGATCTTGCCAAATCACATAAAAGGAAAAATACATACATATAAACTCTACAATGGCATATCCCAGCCTATAGGATGCACGTAAAGGGAAATAACCAGTAACCCTGTCAGAAAAGCCATGTAAATGGCTAGTACTGTAGCTCAAAGTTGTAACATTCTTTACAATATTCATTTCCCCTCTGAGAAAAGTAAATGCATGCGATGTATATATGATTTTCTTATACAATCATCAGCAAGGTTGTTAAAATCGCTTTTTCACCTAAAATCGTTGGAGGGTCCGAAAAAACGAATCGTAAAATCGTAAGATTTTACTAACTACTCGATTTAATCACACTTAAAACATGGAATAAGATCATACATAAAGTTTCAAAGGCCAAGGATCAACAAACAAGTCTACAAGTTGCAAATAAGTTAGCAAAGTAACAAAAGTCTAAAAGTTCCAAGCAAAACAAATAAGTTAACAACAAATGACAAGTATATGTCTCTAATTTTGATAAGAGTAAACAATTAGGGGGTTAGATGCTATTTCTCCAACCATTTTTACACTAAGTTAAACAAATTTCACAAAATTTCCATAAACGAAAAAAATTACCGTTTTAAGACCCCCAAATCACGCTAAATCTGTCTCTCCCAAGATTCAATTCTCTCTCTAACACACACTCGGTTCAATTCACAGTGCCCTCTTATCATCTTTTAAAACAAACACCACTAAAATTATTATATTTTTTTTTGGACATTTCCCGGTTCAATATTCTTCCCGTTGAACGCCTCTTCTTTTATGAATTCACTGACTTGACCTCTGATTATTCAACTCAGTGATCATCCCAAAGCTCAAGAACTCTCTCTCCCTCACTCTCCTTCATTATCTCCCTCTTGCTGGTAACATCTTGTGGCCTTCAGACGTCGCAAAACCCGCCGTCTACTACTTCCCTAACGACGGTGTTTCAGTCCCAACTGCTGTCTCGACCAACGCCGACTTTAATCTCCTGTCCGGTAATGGAAACTGCAAAACTGCTGAATTTCATCATTTGGTACCCCAGCTGTTGATATCGGACGATAAAAAGAGGTAATTTCTATCCAAATAACTCTGTTTCCAAATGAAGGTTTTTCAATTGGTATTACATCTCACCATGCAGTTCTTGATGGGAAAAGTTCAACGACTTTTGTGAAATCGTGCTATAAATCGTAAAATCGCACGATTTCACAATTTCAACGGCCAAAAATCGCGATTTCAACCCGTTTTTACCCCTTTTGCGATTTCTTCACGATTCAACCAGTTTTTGCCCCCTGAAATCGTAAAATCGCACGATTTTACGATTTAAAACGCGATTTTAACAACCATGATCACCAGATGATGCAAAGTCGTTTAATCAGGCACTCCTTACATGGATTATAAATTTTAAGCTAGGGCTTAAGCGGCATAACTTTATTAAGCTTCAACTTCAGCAATTCCTCACAGTTATGTCAAGTCACTCAAGTTTATCTCTAAAAGCAAACAGAGACATAAGAGGGTGGTTCTTTATTTGGAAGGTGTGAGGCGTTTGGAGAAGAAAGTACAGCATGCAACATAAATTAAACTTTTGGAAGAAAGAGATTAATATATTGGTGAGATGAACCATTGACATTACATTTCCGTTGGAATCAGTGACATCATTTCTACAACTTTGGTCTGTCTCCTTTTTATTTTCCAAGTCCACAGGGCAGCTTGCAGGTTTAGACTCAACGGGAGGTTTAGACTCAACGGGACCTTCTGTCTCAACTTCCTGTTGTTTACACAAGTCAAATACTCAAATTTCATAATGAAAAATAAAGTAATTCAAACCATCATCATTAATTACAAAAGCTAACACAGCTATCTGATTGTGCAGAGACCTTATCTGTAGCCATCCCTTTTGCAGTCTCAACTACATCACTCTGTTCCTTGTGATCCACTTCGGAACAACGCATTCTTCCACTGCTTGAGGTAGAGTGGCCAGAACATACATTCCTCCCATCAGATAACTGATTATCATAATGGGTATGACCAACATGAGGATCCTCACAAATATCCATGTCCTGGCTCATATCTAGCGGCGGATCAAATGCCTACCAAAAAGATATTTCAAACATCAAAATAAACAATATTTAAAAATTCATCATATGCTTAGACGGAAACAGAGCTGAACCCACCTGAAGCATAGCAAATATGAAATACGAATTCATCGAAATACACCTGCAGAATTAATACCCAAACTAAGCAGTCAGCCAATATGTTATACTTAAGTCCATCACACTTGCACAAGCTGATAAATGCTAAATGGAAACAAATGCCTAGTTATATATTGATTATTGGGTACCACTATTTCTTAAACAATAATGAAAAAAATTACCTTCTTAGTTTCTTAAACTTTAAAGGGAAGTGGGAAAGTAAAGCCTGCAATGCATTGACAACAACCAATTAGATAATACCAATAACTACAAAAGTAAAAGTAAAAAAAATAAAAATAAATTGCCTTGTGGGAAGGCGGGAGCTTTCTAAATGATCGTTCGTATCTCTTGACATCCTCTTCAGAAGCTTCAGGATAGCTGTATTCAATCAAAAAATGATAATCAAATTTAATTTAAAATGAAATAAAATGGAGAAGGAATAATTAAAAAGAAAAGGTACTTGAGATAGGCACTGATGATACGGCGAAGGGATTTGACTTCGAGGGCTTCTTCAAGATTTCTTAGACGACGTCGTTCCTCGTCGTCTTCCGGCACCTTTACATTAATCTCTCCGGACATTTTTTCTGATAGCTGTTGAAGGAGAGTAGGCGTCGGATGCTCCTCGTCTTCTCCTTTCTTCTGTAATCACCACTCTCACCAGACCTAATCAAAAGTTTGGTGGGCTTTAGATGGGCTTACTTGTTGGCCCATTAGAGCCCACAAGAATCTTTATAAAGAGGGAAAAAAAATGTTCTTTTAGTTTATAAAATAATAATTAACCATCGAAAAAAATAATAGCACCTAAATTTATCTTTACGTCCCTCGAAGGAAACCCACCAATATTAGCCTATTAAAAGAATTCTACTCGTGTTTTTTTTAATATATATATATATATAAAACTATAATTAAAATAAATAAATAAATATTACTTTACACATGATTATACGACCACTTTGACAAATTGCTTGATTTTAAGTGGAATCATATCACCAAGGCAAAAAATCTCAAATCTCTAATGGTATTTAGGATCCTTATACGTGATTCGGAACTATTTTTCATCTCAATTAAAAATATTTTGAATAAAATTTAAAATAATTTTTCGTCCCAAATAAAAAATTGGACCAAAATTAATCCAATACCTTACATTTATCTAATAGAAGACAGGCAATTGTACCTTACACTTTTCTAATATAAGGCAGGCAATAAGAAGCAAATAGAAAGAAGAAGAATAGTACCTTGATCTAACAATTATCAATGTCTAAAACAATAATTTTCAATTAATACAGGTTTCTAAGAATTCATAACAAACTCCCTTTTGTCCCCAAAGAAAACAAAATACTTTTTTAAGAAACATAATCACTTTTGAAACAAACATTATGAAACAAAAGTGAGTTTTTGAAAAGTTTTCTGAAACCAAACCACCTGTACATTCTCTGTCCCCACCTATGCTTCCAAAACCTTTTTTTTTTGTCTGGAGTTTCCACACAGAGCACCAAAATAAAGCTCCCCAGAAGATTAAAAAAGCTTCCAGTCACTAACTCCCATCCATCATTTTTATCATATTACACATTTTTAGGCATCACCATAAATTCAAGATGAGCATTTAATTTTAGGTACCTTTTTCAAGAAAAAAAAAACAAAATGAAACATAGAATGCTGAACCCTTACAATGAACTCCCTAGTTAAATGCACAACCCTTGCTTCCAGTGTGCAGATTCCGTTCTTATGCAGATTCAATCTCTCAAGGCTTCCAAGGGAATAATGCACTGAGATTACCCAGCAACAGCCATGAGATTTTCAAGACACACCATATCTTCATTAACCCCGAACTGATTCAGAAATTGTTTGGTTACGGCCAGCACTGGGAATGGATCCAGCATAGGACTCGCACTGGCTGGCAAAACTTTTTAGAGAATTCAGCTGTTCCTCGTTAGTGTGAGGAAGACTAGCACGTAGAAGTTCCCTGGGCATTTCTCCTTTTATAGCGTCAGAACTGTTAACTTCTGTGCTTGGCTGGGTCAGCTTTATGGTTTCATATTTACTCATGCAATACTTGGTCAAAAGATCGAAAAAATTGTCAAATGAAGCATGCCAGAGATCAAGATTACGTGAACTACCAGCAGCATGGGTAAGCAGCTCACTTGCTCTTTCAAGAACTGATATTAAAATAATGGTGGCACTATCGCCAGCAGAGCTTCCAAGGGGGCGGAGTGGTGGCTGCTCCAAAGAACAAACAACAGCAATAAGACAAGCGCTGAGTGAACGAAGATCCATGCCTTCAACACAAGTGCATACTGTCTTTGCAAGATTACTTGTTGTCTCAGCTGCTGCTGGATCAGAGGAAAGACCACCAAACAAAAACCTCAGATGACGGAAAATGGCCATACAGACAATTCGTGCAAGCTCACTACCAGGAATGAGGAGATTAAGGAATTTGATGAAGAGCTTCCGACCCTTAGGAAGAGAGGCCAACCTAAGGAACACTATGTCCTCCTTCAGAGCTAGCCCAACTGTGTGGCTACTTTTGCCAAGTGGATCAACAAGCTGAAGTGATGCTGCCAATCCTTCCAGCAGGGCCTGCCGCCTCTGCCTAAGCTGAGCGCCACCATCTTGAGCCTGACCAGATTGTAGGAGCCGGTCAATATCATCTATATCAAGAAGAAGAGAAAGACCATCTTCAATGGTGATCCTAGCTGCAAGCATTGGTTCCTGTTCCAGAGGCTTCTCAGAGACTTTCTGGTCAGTGCTCCCATCAGAAGAACCAGAGGAAGGATCCACATCAAGAAGCGGACGAGGCATACGTATGGAAGAGAGGGGAATTCTCCCAAGAGCATCAGCTTGAAGATGTTCTGTGCTGTTGCGAGCTCGAGATGGGAGCTCCTTCAGGTGAGATGGACAAAATTGGCTTTTCATCCTTGACCCATCTGATTTTTTTGCAAGACGAGCTTGGTGGTAATAATCATTAACATATGGGTCACTGCTATGTGTTGCAGCATGCTGCATTTTAAGAATACTCTCTATCTCTTCACCTGTCATATACTTGGATCTGAATTGCACCCACCCACTGTCACTTTTCTGACTAGCATCAGAGCCTTGATGGGATAAACGCGTACCACCTCTGCTTCTATGTGATGTCTTCGGTTTATGATCCCTAATATCAGCTCCATGCATTGCTTTGTAGGATGATGTATGATGGGCATTGTATAGTTGGGATTGCAAAGCTGCAAAATGAGCCAAAGACGGTTGAACTTGAGGGTGAAATCTCAGCTGTTGCAACTGCTGTTGTGGTGACATCAACTGCTGAGATATCAAGCCATTTTGATAGGGTAACTGCTGTTGCAATATATAGTGTAAGAGGCTAGATTGATCACCATGTAACAGGCCGGCATGGCTAACCCAGTGATTTTGTTGTCTGTTATTAAGAGAGAGGCCAGGCAGGGGGATCTGAGACATATTTCCACCATACTGCAAACCATGAGATAGGCCAGCTAGATGAAGGTTAGAGTTGGATACAGGAGAGAGATTTGGTGCACAGAAGGGTGACTGAGGTCCACCAGCTGGAGAAGGAATATTCAGATGGCGTGGTGAAGCCTGCTGAGACCTGCTACCAGGAGGAGGGAAAGATGTGAAACTTGATTTCGGAACAAGATTTGGTTCACTAGAGAAATGATGCTGTGCTTGCTGCTCAGGATATGAGGATGTTCTGTACAAAGGTCTTGATTCTGAAAAACGAGCAGAAGGTTGTGGTTGTGATGACCATCTCTTTCCATCCTCCGAATTTTCCAAGTCAAGCATATGCTGATCTAACCAGTTTCCAAATTCTCCATCTTGCGCCCAATCTGTAGCTGATGAACCTGAAAAGTATCCCATCAATTGAGACAAGAAAGAATCTAAAAGCTCAAAATATTCAAAGATCTTATGATTAAATCTAATGAGCCACAAACATCAATAGAGAGATACCAAGGGAAAAATGAAAGGGAATCTGCAAAAAGTATAATAAGAGAATCTAAACACACAAAATCTATGTAGTAAAGATCTCTTCGACATAAACATCAAAGGGCAAGACTAAAGCTTCAAATTCTACCATGCCAATGATGCCATAGATAAGAAAACTACACATTTACATAAAACTTTTTTTTTTTGAAATCGTTGGAAACCCCACCGCCAAACCATCCCTTCCGAGCTTAAGCGGAGCAGGTAAAATCCTCGGCTGTCCCAGGCTCTTACAAGAAACGCACTCCCTGGATTCGAACCCAGGACCTCAAGGTGAGATCCTGAACCCTACACCACCAAGCTACGCCCCTTGGGGACTACATAAAACATACTAAGACTGTTTAAACAAATAATCCAATAGACCTTCCATTGAACAAAATACTAAGACTGTTTAAACCAATAGACCTTCCATAGAACAAAATTCAATATGGATCCCAGATAAAGCAATAAAATAGCAATCAATACAGAGCAAATTCAAATGGTCCAACAATTTCATTCATAAGTAAGAAACTAAACCCTTGTGGTGGAAGAAAAATTAGCCAAAAAGCTTAAACCAACAAATAGAGGAGAGCAGAGAAAATGAACTCTCAAGTACCCACCTATAGCTCTGTGGATAAATGGCTTAATAGTTGTCTTGTTGCTGAATCTTATATGTGTAGATAAGTGAGTGATGAGATAAAGATGCTTCTTAACACAGATTGCATGAGAGCGGGCTACAAACCATTTAAGTCGAGGCTATGATAGAACCCCCAAATTCACACAACAATCACACAAGAAATCACACCAAGAACATAACTAAATTGTATTTTAATTAATAAAAGAAACGGAAATAACAAGATAGTTGAAGGTGAATGGATTCACCAGCCCTTACTCAACATTAAGGTGTTGGCAACCTCCCTGGGGTTTTCCCCTCCAATTCCCAAATTCAACAACAATAATAGCATATCCCCAAAATCAACAATTCATTCTTATTTATATCTAAACCCTAATGACTAAAATGACCCATTTACCCCTTGGGTCCTAACAGGCTACTTTTAACTTGTGATGAATTAGGTGTTACTCTTAACCTTATGACAAGTAGCACTACTGTATAGTAATGGCATTAACGCAAGTGATAAAATATTATTTAATCACATAAATATTCATGTACCATACGAAAGGTGAAATACTTGTCAAAAGTTGTTTTATGATTATTAACTTTGAAATAAACCATCGTACTATGTACAACATACGACAACATTGATGCCCTGGAGAAACCAGGGAGAGAATTGAAAAGACTTCATCAAATTATGGAACACTATTTGGAATTACAGCGAAACATTAACGCAGTTAAACTAAGCTCTTAATTCTTCCAGAAAGCATTCAGTAGTTGTTGCACATGTATACTAGGTCTTAATAATCTTCATGCCACTGATTGGCGGGAAGAAAATTTATCCCTAACAAACATAAACATGTCTACAATTCTACATATTCAAAACTTTTGCATGACATTTCCCCTATATATTATCACAAATGCATTTACGAAAACCATTTATAATGGCCTACAGATAAATTATAGAAATCAAATGTAGAATTCTAAATCAACGGAACCTTTTTACTTGTCAAAAGATTGGCCATGGCATGCCACCTTATTGTTCATAGTAGTAAAAGTTTAAAAGATTGCTTCAGAATTCAGTGAGTGACATATTCTTTTACACATACAGCCTGTCGCTGAGATGTCATAACATATAAAAATAAAACAAAAAAGATAAAATACAATAAAATAAAATAAATAGGAATAAAATGCAGAGCAATCAATGGAGACTTAAATTATTCCAAAATATTATGGAAGAATAATAAACCAAATCAAACAAAAGCTTTTTCCGCTAGATGGAAGAATAATTGAAATAATTGAAAAAAGTTATACTTACTTTCCCTTGAAAATGACCCAGATCTATCACCAATAACTCCTGGGTTTCGTGGTCCAGTGACAACTCTGTTCAACTGCGAAACAGAGCATCAAATTCAAAATATTACTTAAAAAGAGGATTGATTGCATCTCAAAACCTAAAATTTCCACTGATACAAAACTCAAGTGAGAGAAACAACTAACGACTCAGTTCTACAACATCAAAGTTATCAACTATGCAGAATAGTAAGGAAAAAAAAGGTTTCTACACACTACATTTAAAAAAAAGAACAAATTTCAAAAGCATGACAATCCAAAATCAGATACCTATATAAAGGAGATCTAAGGGTGATCACGGTTTCGGGTCAAACCGCAACCCGACCCGAACCGCACCGCGCGGTTTGAAAAAAAATTAAAAATGATTTCGGATCAATCGGAACCGAACCGTAAATCTCGGGTCGGTGTGCGGTTTTGACGCAACCGCGACCCGAACCGCAAATTTTGACTCAAACTGCGACCCGAACCGCCTAAACCGCCGACCCGCGTTCAAATTAGATATTATTTTATATTTTTCTTCTTCTTTACCCACGAAATCTAAGATATTTAATGATCATATGACAATATACAATGTATAAAAGAAAATTATGTATTTTTTCTCTTCAATTATTATATGAAAACACACAAAATTTCCTTAAAAAAAATTATAATCCAAACCGCCGACCCGAACCGCCGCGGTTTTCCTTATCAAATTTGCGGTTTCGGTTTCTAATTTCCCAAACTGCCAACCCGCGCGGTTTGAAGTGAAAAACGAAAAAACCAACCCGAACCGCAACCGCGAACACCCCTACTAATTGTCAATAGCAACCTCCAAAAATAAAAATCAACCAAGAGGAAATGAAGGAGCCCTTGAATTTTCCATAGCCTACTTGAATTTTACCTTCAAACACGAGAATGAGCCTCTATTTATGCAGGATCTCAATAACTACTACTAAAATCTTTTCATTTCTCAAAAGTGAAAACTTTTAGCATTTATAATGGTGCACCTTTTCCAAATGGGCTCTAGAAAGAGGACAGAAAACGAAGTGCTTTACATTCCAATCAAAACAACAAAAAATAAAAATAATTCATACAATCTAAAGTTGCAATTTTTTTGTGGCTCCTCAACCACAACTTTTTTTTTTTACAACTAAGTTATAGCTCTCAGCCATATTAGTAGGTAAATTGACCTTATAGTGTAGCATGCACCTCTAGTATTAGCACTCACAGATTAATTAAGAAAAGAAAATATTAATCCTTCCATCATAACATATCCAAGTTAACATAAAATATTCGTAATGACCCATGCATTCAGTGAACTGTATATGTTCATCGGCATCTGCACCAGTAAAAGTAAGTCTGACCTTTGCAAACGTAGTAGTCAAATCATCCACGTCAGACAAAGAGCCTAAACCTAAACCCTGTAAATCAAATAGAAGAAAGAAAAGTTGGAGACTTAGAGCCGAATCACAGGAGTGTCATGCAGTAGACAGAAAAATTGAATTCAAAACTAGAATCAAAACATGAATAGTACTGTTAAAACAGAATAATTCAGCATCGCAGAGAGAAATGGTGTAATCAAGAGAAAAAATTACATATCTCATGAATAAGCTCAATGAAATACAGCATTTCTCTAAACCATACAATGTACAGAAAATAAATTCATACAACAGCAACATTGAGAAAGCATATTAAAATTAATCAGAACAAAGCGTGATAAATGACTACTTAATTCCACAACAGCACCTCCATACCTAGTTATAATGAACAAAGTAGAAATAAGTCTATGAGAAATAGAATCTGAAAGCCACCAAAGCCCAAAGAGTTTATCAACATTGAACTCAGTCCCATAAAAATAGTGTACTGGAATTGTCAAAAGTTCTCCAAATTCCTAACTCTTTCAAACCAAACTACCAAAAGAACAGAAACCATTGCCATCTACCAAGGAGAATCAGTTACCATTTATCTCAAAAGTTCAGAGACGGAATGAATGCCTAAAAATTATACTGTCAGATCTCATTCTCGTATAAAGATAAGGTTCTAACCTCTACATTTAAGTGGGAAAGACTCAGCTTAGCAGAAAGACAATAAGGTCCTCTGCAACAAACTGCAATTCAAATAGTATCCTATTCCACAGAACTACAAAAGGTTTCAAAGCCTACAACGAATCAGCCACCTTACTACAAAACACCAGTAAAATCAATTATACAGTTTCCATATTACAGAATTCCAAACAGTATGGTTACTCGAAGACTTGAAACAGACTAAAACTTTAACTACACTACAAATAAAAAGAACCAAATCTTACATCTCCTTTGTCGAACAAATGATACTCATCATCAGTTACAGATCCAAAGACAGGAGCATTATCCTCTTCTAGTCCTCCTAATTCAATTTCATCCCCAATATTTTGACCAAAAAATTCATATTTTGACGCATCAAACATCTCACTCCCTGCAACACAAAGCATCAAGTAACAAAACCAGTTAACAGCTAACTGACCAAATCAACACAACCAGCTGCTCAATCAATAAACTTCAATTTTTTTAAAAAAAAAATTGTAAACATGTTAAATTTATCTAAAGATCGAAACTTTAGATTCCTTGAACCGTAAAGACTGATTTTGGAAATCAAAGAGATTTATGAGGGGGGAGAGAGAGAGCTAACCTGAGGAGGTGCGAGTGAAGTTGAGGTAATCTTTGCCATCGGATCTCTCCATATTTACAGAGCTAACCAAAACCGTAAGATGATAAAATATTGAACTAAAGAGTACGGAACATGATCGTTCGTCGGAACCCTGATTAGGGTTTTGGTTCTCTCTCCAAGAGATGGGAGAGAGAGAGATGAAAAAAATGAAAATCGAAGATCAGACTTTAGGCAAATTTTTAATTTTAATTATAATTAAAAAGATACTTATTATTTATTATTATTTTGTAATTTGTAATTTCGTGCGAAAAAAGAGACACGTGCACGCTTTGATAACGACTGTCAAGAGCCCAGCCAACGCCGCCTCTTTTATGAGAAACACGCCTTATCCTCTTTTCATAGAACCCCCTATACTTAAACGAAATATCTATTTTACTGTAATTTTTAAAAACATATCAATACAATCCCCTAGCGACTAGCGTTGAATTTATAAGTCGGCTGACTTTTATGACTACCATTTATTTCATCTTTGAGAAGAAATTTTTTAACTCTTTTCTTCATGATTGTTGGAGAGATTTTAGTATATATTTGTAGTAGTATACAATTATTAGCTAGTGATATTGAAGGTGCGCGCCCTTTAGATTTACTAGGTGGATTGTCGGTTTTGAATATTCAACGGATCTGCTTAGGTTTATTCTTCGAACGTTCCCGTACTGCTTTCTCCATATAAAATTCTTAAGTCTCACCATAATATCATCAGGGCAAGTGTATATAATATATAATTTAATTCGATTATTATATAAATTACATAAAGATAATTTTACGATATAATAAAATCTTAGACATTTTTATGGGGTTGAAAAATTCATGTCATACCTTAGATTTAATAAATAAGATGTGATTTTAGTTTCCAAAAATATTTATTACTCTTATCTTACTTAATTTTCTGATGACTATACTCTTTAGATTTAGAATTAAAGTAGGATGGCATACATATTAACTAATGCTCTATAAAGACCAACCAAATGAACATTGTACTATTTATCTATTAAAATATTTTATATTATATATGAGGTATAAAGGAGAACTATTGAAGCAAATCAACTCACTTGACTCCCTTATATTTTTGACATTTTGGATTTGAAGAAAATGAGCAAAACTCGCTGATATTTGGTGAGACTAAACTAAATCTCATTCATATTTTAAAATTAAGAAAAACCTCCATTATGTTTAAAAATCTCAAATTTTAATTAAAAAAGAAAACTTGAATCTCGATATGGATCCCTGACCATTAGGTTCGGGATTCGAGACGATTTTTTTTATCATCACAATTCAAAAAATCAGTTCAGATTCGCGATACTTTTTTGTTTCGAATCACAATAGGGATGAAATGAGAGCG
>SKCR01038785.1:0-130044 GCA_019454045.1 Zanthoxylum bungeanum | reverse complement strand
CACAAGTTCACTGTCTTCGTTGGTGCTGCGTTCGTTACTTCGTTCGAACCTCCGGCAGATTGCGGACGTTCGTGCCGCGTTCGAGTAAGCGTTCGAACGATGTCGGTAATTCTGGTTTTGCTGCTAGCCTCACACCCCAGCCCATTTAGCCCCCCAAAGCCCATAAAACACATCCCAAATTAAATAAATAAATATTAATTTAAACATTAAACATTAAATAAAATATTTAAACCATTTACCAATTAAATAAAATATTTACCAAACTTAAACTAAAATCTTGCCTAACTTAAATAAATCAAATATATTATATACTAAAACTAAAAAGAAGATATGCCTAATTAAAATCAATCCTAACCAATTAAAACCAATCAAATATTTGACTTCCTAATTCAATAAGATATACACCAATTTAAATTAGTTGACTTCCTAAATTAAAAATATTTTGTCCCCCCTCAATCTTGTATATGCCTTTCCCATCTCTCCTTATTTGGAAACCAATCTCTTCCTTGTGAGACAAGGTGAAGCCCTAGCCATTCTCTATATAAACAACCCCTAACCAAGCCACCCAACCTCTCCAATCTCTCTAGCTCATACACACAATTCACACAAGAATTATAGCAAGAAATACTAGACATCACAAGCATATCACTCCCTTGATCCTTACCCTCACACCACCGAAAATTACACCAAAACAACCCCTGACCACCACCGAAAATTAGCCCTATAAACCTCCACACATCACCGAAAACACCAAAAACACAGCAGCTTAAACAACCTCTAAAACAGTCCCTAAAACCCCTTAAAACAGTAACATAAACTACACTTATAATCCTTGAAATAACCACACAAAACCACACCAAAAAGAATATCAAAACAGTCCACAAACAGTAAGCAGGGACAGAGAGGAAGCGGCAGCAAAACCACAAGGAAACAGCACATGAAACGGAGTCGGAACAGTAGCTTGAGTGGCCGAACAGCGAAGGAAGAGGCAAACCAGTGAACCAGAAAAGTTGCGGAGCTTTACCCCCTTTCGATCTTCGTGGAACGCGAGTCCGAGAGACAGCTAAAAAGGTTAGACCTGAGGGTATCTTTCACACTTATCCTTATTTAATTTCTGGTTATTTATTTTGATTATATTTTCTGTATTTGTGGCATTTGTTGTGTGTATGATGTGTGTTGTGGGTATTGGATGAATGGAAGAGTGTTGTCTCTTGTGGTATATAGGATGGAAACCCAGACGTAAATTCCGTAGCCGAATCCGAATGGACGGTAGTGCGGTCTGTACTTGGGACACAACTCCACGTACCACTTGAGTAAACGGCACCATTCTCTTGTTTTGTGTTGCTTCGGTTTATTTAATTCTTGTCATTTAAATTCTGCATGTTGTTCATTCCCGTATGATACGATCGAGTGCATGGGCTCAGTAAGTGCGATGAAAGGTTCCCTAATTGGAGGGTTAAAATCCTTCACCACGATGCTCGGCCGCACCGATTGATGTGTGTTCGGTTGAATGCGAAATACGTTCAATCGGACATACTTAGTTAATATGATTGTCTCTATTTTCGTATACATGATTCAACCGAGCGCATGGGCTTAGTAAGTGCGATGTGAGAATCCCCCATGGGGAGGGGCTAAAGCCCTTTACCACGAGGCTTTGCCGCGCCGGTTGATGTATGTTCGGTTGGATACAAGATACGTTCAATCGGGCACACTATGTTTAGTATTATTGCTTTTCATTCTATGTATGCATGATTCAGTCGAACGCATGGGCTTAGTATGTTGGTCTAAAGGTCCTCTCTTTGAGAGATCAAGATCCCCAAAAGGCCACCTTTACGGCAGTACTTCGCCGCGCCCCCCTTTATTTTGTCGTTTATCTATTGCGTCCCATTTCATGCATCAGGTCTGTTACCGTTCGAACGCGTTTACGAACGCAACTCGAACGCGCATGTATTTTGCCTTGTCATGCATCAGGTCTTGCTCATGTTCGAACGCGTTCACGAACGCCATACGAACGTGAGCATTCTGTTTCATTTCCGTTCGAACGCGTTCACGAACGCCATACGAACGTGAGCATTCTGTTTCATTTCCGTTCGAACGCGTTCACGAACGCCATACGAACGTGAGCATTCTGTTTCATTTCCGTTCGAACGCGTTCACGAACGCCATACGAACGCGAACCTTCTGTTTACCGTTCGAATGCGTTTACGAACGCTACACGAACGCGCACCCACTGAATTGAGTCCTCTTCATTAGATTTCATGCATAGTTTTCCTAGTAGCTATCCCCACATGCATGAATACAAATATGTTAATGTATTACAGTTCACATGCTTATGCCGTGATAACATTTGAGTATTATTTCTTGCGGTATATCGGATGGAAACCCAGACGTAAATTCCGTAGCCGATTCCGAATGGACGGTTGTGCGGTCTGTACTTGTGATACAATTCCACGTACCACTTGGAAAAGTGCCCATGTGTGTGCTTGTATGGTTAATATTTGTGCTTGTGCTTTCCTGAATGTAATGTGCAAATGAAGTTGTATGTTCGTTGCTATTTTGATAATATGTTAAGCATGCAATTTTTAAATGTAAGATATATGTGAAATGTGTACATAAGTTTTATTTTGCATATGAAAATTTAGAAGCATGATACTCTTGGAAATAAGTGTTACTTAAGCTTGATTAAATTATTACAGAAATCCTTTCATTACAAGTGACATAAGTAAGGGACCATTCCGAATCCAATGGTTTGAGGTCTTCCCTTGCGAGGGGTGAGTGCGGCCTTAAATCTTTGTCCCGGTTTACACCGGGTGGCGACTCCATATTATTTAGTATTTCCCAACTAGTGCCGCGAGCCTAGGAACGACGTCGCCCAGGTCCTGTTGTCCACAACAACATTAGTATTTCCAGAAGTGACCAAACGGAGGTACACTTACTAGTAGTTTCTTTTAAGGCAATGATATACTTATTTACACGTTTTCTTAATTTTATATCAACTCTCTCACTGTAGTTACAGTGAATTACAGTAATTTACTGTATCTACAGTGAGAGAGTTGGGATAAAATTAAATAAAAATGTGAGTAAGTTTATTATTTTTGTTTCTTTTATCAGGAAATCTTCATCTTTGTGCCACAGCGGCAGCACAGCAGGGTTTATTTCCATTTTTGTACATAGTCACAATGTATGCTTTAATTTAGGTTTCCTCTTTAGGGCGACTTTGTGGACTCCTAATCCACGTTGTATAAGAAATGGACAAAAAAGAATTATTTTGCAGCTAGCCATTTAAGCAGATACCATTCCACATTTGTTATTTTCTCTTGATTATGGTTTCATGCATGTAATGAGTTAGCTATAAATTATGTTTCTATGATTTTGCAAGTATTATGGTGATTTCATTTCCCATGCGTGCTTGTGGATGCAGATTTATGAAGCAATAGATGAAATTACCTACAAACACATACAACAGACGATTCTCTATGTCCAAGAGAGGGGTGAATTGAGTAACAGTTAATATTACGGAAATAAAAATTCATGTCGATTTTATGTTACTAACTTAGTAGCTTTACCAATTAAGCTTATCAATTAATTTCTACAATTACTACACCTATCAAATAATTTTCTCAATGACAAGCTATACTAAGTAGTATGAAAATGTAAAGTAAAGCTTGTGATAAATTAAAGAGATATGGTTAGAGAAATTGACACCGTATTTATAGTGGTTCGACCAACTTTTTGCCTACCTCCACTCCCCCAAGCCACACTTGAAGATTTCCATTAAATTGAATCCATAACTTACACTGAATTTTCTGTGGTTCACTCGCAACTAAGAGTTGTCCTCTGGGTTCACTCCAAACCTTTATACAAAAGTTTTATAATGAGTCACTCTTAAATCCTTACAATGAGTTTTGTTCTTAGGCTTATTCGCAAACCTTTTATAATTCACCATTTTGAGTATACTCACTCACAAAAGGATTTCACAACTCAAATGTTGGAATAATAAAGATTTACAATACCACTTGGGTACTCACAAAGATAAGAAGATTAATAATGTGAGTTTATAACCCAAGTAACTAAGCTCACTACAAATGATATGAAGGTGTAGTGTGTGAGCTTGATTGTGAGAGGTTATGATAAAAAAAGATTTTATTTACTCTCTATTTTTGCCTTAGAAGAAATCGTATGAAGGTTCAATAAGTTGGCAAAAATGAAATAGGAATTCAATTTATAGAGAAATTGAAAGCAATCCCTAATGTTTGCGCCGAGGCCGATATGCTGGTCTACAGAGGTCGATATGCCGGTCTGCCATTACAACGACTATAAAATATTATCGTTTGACACGTGTAAGCTCAAACAAAACCATATTACTGACCGGTATGGATACCGGTATGGATCATGCCGGTTTCTGAGATGATGTAAAATACGAAGGTTGACCGGTATGAATGACAGTTTCAATAACTATGCAAACCCTAGAGTGATCGGTATAGGATATCGGTATGGAGTAGTCTGGTTCCAAAGGCGATGCAAAATCGCTCAAAACATAGCAGAGGCACGTGTATGCCGGTGAGAATGACCAGTATGCCAGTCTCAGAGCAAAATGTCAGGATTTGAGATTAAAAATATTTTGCACGTGAGCTTAATGTATCTAAGTGAATGTGCATATGTCCTATGAGCTTAGAGATTTAAATTAATAACTCACTTTACAAAGAGAGTCATTAGCTAAGACCACAAAAGATATTCTTCAATAAGTGTTAAACTTCACATTCATTGCTCTTCATCACCAATATGCTTCGACATCTTTTTGTAATGTCTGCTAATGCGCGTCGAAGTCTTCTAGTATTGCATCATCAAAATCCATCTTGTGAATATGTCGCTAACAATCTCCTCATTTTTTATAATGACAACCTTTAAAACTTGTGAGCTTTGAGAGTCCACATTTGTTGACAATTTTGCTCCCCATTAATATTAACACCCCCTCAATGTGTGATTGTCTTCAATATTGTTCTATAAAACTTAGACAAACACATAAGTACAAATTTACTCCCCTTAGTACAAGGGTAAGGGAAACACAAGTTTTAATCTCGTTATATGATTCCTCCCCTGACATTATAAAAAAGGATGGAGAGGCAATAATTAAGCTTTATGAGATACCAATAAATATATGTGCATAAAACATATCAAAAAATTTATTAGCATACACACTTAGCATTATCATGCATTTTATACCATTTGCCATACATGATGAAATTCATGAATAGGATCATCAAAATCATTTAAATTAAGCCAATATCCATGCATTTCATTTTCAACAAATAGAGAACAATGGCAAGACATATTCAATGTAAAAGTTTTTTAAAATGATGACATATATCATACAAATCAATAAGTCATATATGATATCATTTGATATTAAATTGAGATTTTAGATATGATTAATCATAGGATGATACCAATTAAATTTAAATTATCTAATTATTAGTATGTTTCACAATCAAGTTCAATTCATATCAATTGAAATAAGCATACATACATAAGTTGGAGGAAACGGTACCAATATTTCCGTAAATACGAATTTTACTAATTATATTTGTCAATTGGTGACAAATCCACCAATGATCAAATTCATTCATTTTTAGGTAGAGTTTCGATATTATTCTTGTTGTGCTCTTTCTTCATCTTTGTCAAATCTTTGGAATTAATTCACATTTATCATTGATGACCATTCTCAAAGCTCCCCCTACAAAATCATTTAAGTACATTTTGGTACCCAACATCCCTTGGGTCCATGGGGTTAGTTTTAATTTCTTGGGGAACCCATGCATTCACTTTTATATTTGTGTACATACAATCAAATATTTTGTGTCATTTCTCAATGCATGCCTGACATGTGACATTTTCATCAATAGTGACATACATGTGAGAATTTGATGTCTTTACAAAATAATTCTTCAAAAAATTTCATTTGATGTAAGGCATATATCCTAACCATTCTCTTTTAAAAGCATATCTTTAGGATTCAATCAACTCATTAAAATTTTTATCTCCCAAAATAAATTTTGCAACAATGTTATGCAAATCCACAATCTTTTTATTCAAAACAATATTTTCATTCATAATAGATTTACAATCACATGTATTTGAGCTATATGGCATGCTAGATATGATCATTTCAAGTTTTAATTTTTCATCTTTTAAGCATACAATTTCTTTTTCATGCATTTCATTTTTCTCAATAATTGATTCATGACTATTTAATAGTGATGAATGTTCATTGTTGATCATTTTATACTTCTTCCTAAGTAAAGCATATAATTCATGCAATTCATTTAAAGTATCAAGTAATTCATCGTATTCAATGGAATCATGTACATTTTCCTCATCGTTTTCCTCTAATAGATAATCAATAGCTATGAAAGTGAGATTTCTTATTCCCCCATCACCCTCATCCTCGGATGAACTAGTGTCACTATCACTCCCAGTTGCCTTTATTGCTTTCTTCCTGAATTTTCCTTTGAATCTATTCATTGGGCAATCGACAACCACATGACCCGATTTTTCACACTCATAACATATAATTTTATCTTTCTTATGCTTCCATTTGCTCCCATCTTATCATCCAACCGAGATTTCCCTTTATACTTTTCGGATTTGAGGAACTTCTTGAACTTCTTGGTCAAATGTGACAACTCATCATCATTATCTTCTTCTTATCACTTGAGCTAGCATTATCAATTTTACTCACAAATGACTTAAGGATTAACTCTTTTAATTCTTATATTCTTCTTCCCTTAAATCCATTTCGAGCTTCATCTCATATTCCAATAATTTTCCCACTAAATCATCCAATTTCAAATTATTGATATTATTTGATTCATTGATGGAGGATATGCAAATCTTATACTCTTTAGGAAGTGACCTAAGAATTTTCTTCCCTTAATCACTAGAGTCAATGTTTTTCCCTAAAGTGCTAAGTTGAATCACAATCATTGTGAACCTCGAAATCATTTCTCAATATCTTCACCGGCTTCCATTTTGAAGCTATCTAACTCGCACATGTACCAGTTGATCTTTGACTCTTTAACTTGGCTTGTGTCCTCATTGACCATTTCCAAAGACTTCTATAATTCATATGCATTTCCAAACTTCAGAAGTTTGTTGATTTGACTCCGATCATTGGACAAATAAGATGGTTGAGTTTCTTAGCATTTCATTCCATGAAATTCTTATCGGTCCATTCAAAATGCGACTTCGGAAACTCCACACCATTGATATCCTTCTTCTTCGGTATTCTTGTACTATTTTTGATCACTTTGAAGGATTGCACATCAACAGTTAGAAGGTAGTTCAACATCCTCATCTTCCAATAGATATAATCAATTCCGGTGTAGAAGGGAAGTCCAGAGGTTGAAAATCCATTGGCAAGATTCGTTGAGTAATTTGTAGATGCCATGATCGATTCTCAGACGGTTAAGTCTTTTTTTAGAAAACTTCGCTCTGATACCAATTGAAATTACCTACAAGCACATATAACAAATGATTCTATATACCCAAGAGGAGGGTGGATTGGGTAACGATCAATATTGCATAAATAAAAATTCTTGTCGATTTTATGCTAATAAGCTAATAGGTTTACCAATTAAGCTTATTAATCAATTTGTACAATTACTGCACCTAACAAATATTTTTCTGAATGACAAGTTATACTAAATAGTATGAAAATGTAATGTAAAGCTTGCGATAAATTAAAGAGATAAGGTTAGAGAAATTGACACCGTATTTATAGTGGTTCAGCCAACTCTTTGCCTATGTCCACTCCCCAAAGTCACGTCTGAAGATTTCCACTAAGTTGAATCCACAACTTACACCGAGTTTTTCGTGACTGATCATTTGCAACTAAGAGCTTTGTCCACTCATAATTTTTTTACAATTCACCATTTTGAATATATTCACTCACAAAGAGATTTAACAGCCTCAAGTGTTTAAATAATGAAGATTTACAATACCACTTAGGCACTCACAAAGATAAGAAGATTAATGATGTGGGTTCCTAACCCAAGTAATTAAGCTCACTACAAATGATATGAAGTGTAGTGTGTGAGCTTGATTGTGAGAGTGTATGATAAACAAAAATTTGTTTACTCTCTATTTTGAGGTATGAGAATCATTGACTCGTATAAGTACTTCTTGTGATGGAAGTGAAACATAATCTTTTGTTTATCTTCTTAATTAGCCATAGAATCTCGAAGTTGTTTATGTATTCTGAATATAGTGAAAATTCGGGGTTATCGTAATGTTCTGACCCTATGCGAAATTACAGACAATAAGCAAGACAAGTCATGTTACTGCTACTATGGATAAATTAACAGGCAACCACAATAACAATTAAATAAAATTATGCTGCAAAATATTAAAACAATAGCAGGAATTAAAGCAGCAAAATAAATCAAACCACACAAAATTCAACAAAATAATTTTGGTGACGAAGTGGAAAACTCTTCCGAGTAAAAAACCAATCCGGGTATAGGCTACCACCCGAATCCACTATATAGAGAAAAACTTACAGCGATGGTCAAGACCTATGGTGGCAACTCCACCGACTCAAATACCTCAATACTGCAAGAACTCAAGGCAACTCCTCAACCCCGCGACCCACGGTTTTCTTCAGAACCTCTGAAGTCTCTGAGTAGATTATATCACCAATGACACCGGAACTCCGACTACCAAACTTCCTCCTAAAGAACTCTAAAGGTTTAGGGAATTTGGGTTAAGTTGTGTTGAAGGTTTAACAAAGAATGGATTCACACCTTTAACAAAGAAGACAGGAAGATGAAAAGAGTCTTCAAGGTGGAATCAATGAGAGTTGAAAGCTTTGAGAGATTTGGCTCAAGGGAAAAGTGTTTCAGCTCTTTCAACTAATGGGGAATGGCGGCTAAGTGTTATATTTATAGGTATGGTGAAAAGCTAGGGTTTTGCAGGCCAAAAATGCGTTCAGATCGCAGTCGCGTTCGAACGGTTACACAAACGCACCACAAAAGTGCTCTTTCTGTGAAGACTCGTTCGAACGCCAATCAAACGCACAACGAACGGATGCTCTCTGGAATGATCTCGTTCGAACCCAACAAGAACATGACTCGAACGTTTGCTCTCTGGAATGCTCCCATTCGAATCCAATAAAGAATGTGCCACTAACGCCACACGTTCGAACCCATTTACGAACTCAGCACTAACGCCAATCGTTCGAACACTGCAATGAACGCACCACGAACGCATGTCTGATGCACAGCAGCCAAAAACTAGTCCAATTGTACAAAGATCTTCATGCAGGATTACAACTCAATTGAACTTGTTTTGTCACGGACACATGCCAATAAAAATGGAACTCACAATCTCCCCATTTGGCATTCCGTGACAAAACACTACCTAATACAAAGACTACAGTAATAGACCCAAAGAGCAAATAGTCAACTGTCAACCATCAAAACAGTGACTTATTACAAATGGACTCGATCTAACACCTAACAAAGTAGTCTTGAAATTAATGTCACCGCAGCAACATACCTGCTACCTGAAACATCCACAAACAACAACATACCGTGAAAAGCATTGGAATAATCAAGCAAAGCATAAAGCAGGTAAAAATCTCATACATGTACAAGTAGAAATCCCTCTCCCCCTTAATCTTAACTCCCCTTAAAACGGAGATATCTAAAGGATATTCTACGGATCTCTCCTATATATTAAGGCTCTCCCCCTTTTTGTCACGAAATGACAAAGGGTAAAAGAAACAGGAAAAATAACAAGAGAACATGAGAAAACACATGCAATAGCATAAACAAACAGTAATTACTCCCCCTCACTAACAGGCACATGTAGTTAGCAAAATAACACACGGGAGCAAAACAAAAATGCAGAAAAATGCACAGGAAAAAAAGTTGGTATGCAATAACATGAAGCACACACAGGCACATACTAAGATAAATAAAAATCATGTCAAAAACTGACTGAAACAGCATTTCAAGCTGATGCAATGATACCCAGTCAGTATTCAGCTGTTTATGACATGAAACAAAATGCACATTTTAAAAGAGGCTAAATACAACACTTATGCATATGACATAAACACCAAAGCATATAAAGCAGTTGCGTGGAAAAATAAAGTGCATAACGAATCAAGGCTTAAGACCTTATTTTATGAGCTGGACACAGCCAAGAAAATCCATCTCTAAACAAACCAAGTCCACAAAATAAATGTTCAAACCCAACACCACTAGGACCTAAAAATAAGCAACATTGGTTGCATGCTATATTGTTTACCCCATAAAAATCATGAGCTCATATTTAACAACTCTTTCGAGTGAAGGGTTTTTGCCCTTATCTTTTGAATTTGGCCACATTGGCTCTTTTTCACTTGAGTCTCATTTTTTTATAAATATATTTCTTTTTACTTTTGCAAAAGGGGATATCACAAGGTCAACTAGTCAAAGGTCACACTATTGAGCAAACAAAACATGGAAGAGATTAGATTGCCAGTCCAAAAACTCATACATGCGACCAAGCCTTGACATAAAATAAAAATGTGTATGTGAGGTGCAAACACAGGATATACCAAAGGTTTTTATCACACACACACTCATGTATATAGAGCATCAAGAAAAATAAAAGCATATCATACATGCATAATCATATATCCTACATACCAGGATCACATGCATAAGCTTTTCATGCTCTAACAAGCCGTAAAATAAAATAATTTTTGTCTTTTTCATTTTCTATTTTTTTTTTATATTTTTCAGATCTTAACAAATAAAAAAACACAAACAGGCTTGTAAAACATCCAATGGTACGTGGAGTTGTATCCCGAGTGCAGATCATACTACCGTCCATTCAGAATCGGCTATGAAATTTATGTCCGGGTTTCCATCCTATATACCAAGGGATATATAACAAAAACAAGGCACACACCCATATGCAGTGAAAAAAATAAAATAAACGTGCAAAAACATAAAACACACGCACACACAAATGCAATGAGAAAATAAAAATGCATCTTTTAAGCAGAGTTACACCGAAGTGCACTCTCATCATGTCCATCAGGACACACAGAAGAAGATGGAAATTCATCTTGCTTCTTCACCCAAACCTTTCTAGGAACCTCATCTATTTGAGAATTCCTAGTCAACAAAGAAAGTTTCTCACTAAGAAATTGAGCTTGTTTAGTTAGTGCAGAAACTTGAGAAGCTAAATTTTAAGAGTTAAATTTAGGTGACACACTTTTAGGCCTTTTCTTTTGCTTGTACAACATGAAGCACTTAGGCCTAATGTGTCCCACCTTGCCACAATGATGGCACACAGGCACAAACCTCGGATGAGAGCGAGGTTTACCCACAAAACCTCTAGATTGAGGTTGGGGAACATGATGATGAACAACATGAGGAGAAACATAACTACACACAATAGGTTTCTTACCTAAGTCACGTTTAGCTGCTACAGGCACAACTTTGGAAGAAGAAGTCTTATTACAGTTAGGCTCAGAAATAATACCTAACATACGGTCCACCTTTTATTTCCACTAGAAAATACGGACAATTGGGTTCTAGCAACTTTAAGTTCGGTCTCTAATATTTGGACTCTATTAACTAGGCATTTGTTCCTCTCCTTTAGGTCATCAACCATCAAAATGCTTTGCTCAAATTTAGTTTGAGCTTCATTCTTTTCTAGCTCTACCGCTTTCAGCCTTTTATTGACCTCTATATTAGTCTTCTTAATAGCTAAACTCTCATTAAACAGTTCAATATAAGCTACTTGAAGACTTTCCTCATCTACAGACTCATCAAGAGATACTTATGAATCAGCATCATTAACTACAATCTCTCTCTCATCAGTTACACTAGTAGTAAAGGCTATATAATTGCCTTTAGGAGAGTCATCACTTTCAGAATCACTAAGAGAGGCTACCATGGCTTTCTTGCCTTTAGCCCTAAGATATATGGGACACTCAGATCTAACGTGCCCATATCCTTCACATTCATGACACTGGACACCTAGGGATTTATTATCCCTATCATTTCTAGACTCTCTCCTGCTATGCCTACTCTCTCTAGGCTTATTCTCTATTTCCCTATCACTGTTATCGCCACTCTTCTTAAGTTTAAGAAATTTTTTAAACTTCTTTGTAAACAAGGCCAAATCACGATCTGTGAGGGTATCACAATTTAAGGGTTGACTACGCTCCATAGCTAAAGGGTCAAGGATCGAGTTCAGGCTCTGATACTAATTGAAAATTCGATTTTACACAAAGGTTCTGACCCTTTGCGGAATTATAAACAATAAGCAGGACAAGTCATGTTACTGCTACTATGGATAATTAACAAGCAACCACAATAACAATTAAATAAAATTATGCTGCAAAATATTAAAACAATAGCATGAATTAAAGCCCAAACCACACAAAATTCAACACATAATTTTGGTGACGAAGTGGAAAACTCTTCCGAGTAAAAAACCACTCCGGGTATAGGCTACCACCCGAATCCACTATATAGAGAAAAATTTACAGCGATGGTCAAGACCTATGGTGGCAACTCCACCGACTCAAGTACCTCAATACTGCAAGAACTCAAGGCAACTCCTCAAGCCCGCGACCCACGGTTTTCTTCAGAACCTCTGAAGTCTCTGAATAGATTATATCACCAATGACGCCGGAACTCCGACTACCAAACTTCCTCCTAAAGAACTCTAAAGGTTTAGGGAATTTGGGTTAAGTTGTGTTGAAGGTTTAACAAAGAATGGATTCACACCTTTAACAAAGAAGACATGAAGATGAAAAGAGTCTTCAAGGTGGAATCAATGAGAGTTGAAAGCTTTGAGAGATTTGGCTCAGGGGAAAAGTGTTTCAGCTCTTTCAACTAATGGGGAATGGCGGCTAAGTGTTATATTTGTAGGTAGGGTGAAAAGCTAGGGTTTTACAGGCCAAAAACGCGTTCAGATCGCAATCGCGTTCGAACGGTTACTCGAACGCACCACAAACACGCTCTTTCTGTGAAGACTCGTTCGAACACCAATCGAACGCACAAGGAACGGATGCTCTCTGGAATGATCTCGTTCGAACCCAACAAGAACGTGACTCGAACGTTTGCTCTCTGGAATGCTCCCGTTCGAACCCAATAAAGAACGTGCCACTAACGCCACACGTTCGAACCCATTTACGAACTCAGCACTAACGCCAATCGTTCGAACACTGCAATGAACGCACCACGAACGCATGTCTGATGCACAGCAGCCAAAAACCAGTCCAATTGTACAAAGATCTTCATGCAGGATTACAACTCAATTGAACTTATTTTGTCACAGACACATGCCAATAAAAATGGAACTCACATATAGGATCCAGATTATGCACCAAACAAGTTAGTTTCCCTGATGGAAAATTTGAAAACATTATGTTACTTGTTAGGCAGGAGCTAATGCTTCACTTTTCTTGGTGTTGGTTGCATGTGAACATGTCTGTTTTGGCCAAATAAGCTCGAATTAGCTTCTAATATTTTCAAGTACAGCCATGCCCTTTTTCAATCATTACTGATTACTCATATTGTGGGATATTCACATCATTAAACTATAAGCTTTTGCCTAAGATAATTAAGTAAAAGTTTTCTAAAATATTAATTGAGTAAAATGCAAAGTCTTACTAAAATTGTATATGAATTGAAACAAGTACAGAGATATATTTTAAAAAGAAATCTACACTCTCACCTCCTCTAAGGAGAGCTAATAACGATTTATATAAGAATATACAAGTCAATTTACAAGATCTTCCTACAAATCCTGAATTACGACCTTACATTAATAATTATGAGTGCAACATTTGAGATCAAGTTTGAAGAATATAGTTGCAGTGGGTTCATTTTCAATCTAAAGACCATGATTTTAAATATGTGAAACTTGAAAATCAAAATCCGCGATTTGTTTCCACTTGATTTAATGATTTTAAACCTTAGTTGGAATATATTATAATAGAAAAAGTTGTATTTTATCTTGTTGGTTATCTTTTCAATGAAGAGAATGGTGAGCAAACAGATGGTAATTGACACACTCACAAAGTGGTTCTTTACTCCCACGTATAAGAGTGTCGAAGTAATAAAATAACCCGATAAGTCCGGGGTCGATCCACATGGAATATATTTAATAGGATAAAATAATAATTCAACTAATAAAATAAAAATAATAAAATAAAATATTAGGGTTAGAGGATCCACTATTGATATTTTAAATATAAAATAATTTTTATTTTTTATAAAAAATAAATTATAATTATTTTCCAATCAATTTATTTCATAATTATTAGGTATTAATTATGTCAACACATGTAATTCGTCATGTCGATAATTAGTCATGCCAAAGTACTAAATATGCCAAAATAAATAAAATCAGTCATAAAAGCGGTGATAATATTTGTCCATAACAAGTCCAGTTAGGTACTCAATTATGCCAAATATATAAAACCGGTCATATAGACGGTATCATATTGTCTAAAATTAATTCAGATCTTTAATAGTCCACTCTCTCTCATTTATGGGATTCAAGTATTATTTGTGTCAATCGGGGACTGTATACAACTAGTCAAGAGTCGTAAATAAACTAGAAAGAGTATGAATTTTATTTCAGAAATTATCACAATTTATGAAATATGATATAAATAAAAATCACATATATTTTTATACCATTAACTTTACCCTTTACCCCATCATGATAAAACGTAGCAGAACAAGATGTAAATAAAAACACTCATAATTTTATTACTAAAAGAAAAATAAATTACAAAAGAAAAAATAAAATACACACAAGAGCTCATCTCACAAAGTCTCAGAGAGACATGTAGAAATTTGCTCAAAAAAATGAGATGTTGAGCACCTCTCGCTTGCAAATGGCAAGAAATCTCTCACTTCTCTTTTTTATTTGTCCTTACTTGTTTTGTCAAAGCATGCTTTGACAAATCCTCCACCTTTCTATCGAAAGGTGGAGGCAAATTTATTTTTATTTTATTTTATATTTGTTTGTCTTTTCTTGTTTGTTTGTGTTTTTAATAATTACATATAACAGACTTTGAATATTTCATCAATTTTGGACTTGAAAATTTCAAAATTAGAAAATCTTGTAAACAGTAAAATTGTAGATATTTGAGTCTTTTTTCATCTGGAACTGGAATCGCCTCAATCCGATATTGAAGTAACAAGTTATGGCCAGAATACGAAAATTGTGCAGAGTTGAAATTTTCAAAATTATACACTGTTCAAACTCTCTTTTAAGTTTCTAGCCTTCAAAATACAAAGTATTATTTCACCTAAATAAGAAATAAAAAATCATAATAAAATATATAAAACATAAATTAATTGTTATTTCATAAATGTGCTAAATTAAGAGGATTAATGAAACTATAAGTGTAAAATGATTAATTTTTCTTTTAATAAATGTGCACTTTTTAGTATTCATCAGTGATACCTTTACAAATAAATGATTTAAAAATTGGAATAAGAATGAATATTTAATCACTCATGCAGGGAAATTTAATGAATCAGAAATAACATATTGAAATATTTTTATCATGATAATCTGAAAAAACTCATTGTGAATATGAAATTCGCTTGAATGTTGTTGTTGATTATATTTGATTTCTTTTATAACAAGGGATATCAATTCGTGGACATGATGAGCTTGATGGTTCAAGCAACAAAGGAAATTTTCTTGAACTTTTACATTTCCTTACTGATTATAATGAAGATATTGATGTTATTACGTCCAAAACACTCATCTGAATGTACAAACGACGTCGCCAAATATTCAAAAAGATGTTGTAAGTTGTGCTTAGTAGAAACTACCAATGGTATTATTATAGAGATGAACGGTGTTTTATTTTTTGTTCTAATTGATGAATCTCGTGACATATCTGTAAAAAGAATAAATAGATGTTGTTACAATATGTGGATAAAAATGTATATATGGTTAAATATTTTGTTGGTATTCAACAAGTTAAGAGTACTACAACTCTCTCATTTAAATAAGATGGGCAAGGTTTTCATAATGGGACAAGCAACATGCAAGGTGAATTTAATGGATTGAAAACACTCATTTTAGAGAAGAATGAATATGTATATTATATATGTTCACTATTTTATTCATCAACTTTAGTGGGCTCTTATTTTTATGGCAAAGAAGCATGAAGAATTTAAATCCTTATTCAGTTTACTTTCTATGTTAGTTAATGTTATTGGAGTCTCAAGTGGACAATGACTTAATCGGGAGATTACTTTGAAGCGTCTTACTAATACATGTTGGTTTTCTTAATTATTATGGTATGTTAATGAACATAATTTCTATGTTTTCATCTATTGTTGATGTCCTTGAGTTAATTGAAGTTGAAGGAAATTTTGAATAAAGATTTTAAGTAAACACATAATTGAAGTTGATGTAATAGTTTGATTTTGTATTTTGTTTATTCTTGATCAAAAATATTATTGGTTATGCAAATGAATGTGTGAAGTTTATAAATATAACCTCTAAAAGTTGAGAGATAATGGATGAGATTCTTTATTTGGTCAGTTTTCTACTTTTTGCAACAAGAATTATATTTATATTTATATATGAATGATTTGTTTTTAATTCCGAGACAATCATGCCGTAAAGCTCGAAGGATCACAAATTTACATCAATATCGTGTTGAATTGTCTTATGTTGTTTTAGACATGCAACTTCAAGCGGTAAATAATAGTTTCAGTGAGTCAAATACTGAGTTTATTCTTTATTTGGCATGTCTATGCCCAAATGATTTGTTTGCTGCTTTTGAAAAGGAAAAATTATTACGACTTGTTGAATTTTATCCTAAATATTTTTTCTACAAAAGATATCATGGGATTTAAGGTTCAACTTGAGCTCTACATTAGAGATTTGTGTTCTCGCATTGAATTTTCAAGATTAAAAGAGATTGGTGAACCTGTAAGGACAATGGTTAAGACTAAAAATGATAAATTATTTCTCTTAGTTTATTTATTGATTATATTAGCTTTAATTCTACCTGTAGCCACTGCAACTATAGAGATAGCATTTTCATCATGAATATTTTGAAGAATCGACTACGAAATTATATGGATGATCAACGGTGTTAGGAAAGATGTGTTACTTATCATTTTTAACATGCATAATTCAAACAAAACATGCAAACCATAAATCAAATATAAAATTAGTCTTAGAAAAAACCTTTGAAATATTTTGTAGAAAATGAAAAACTCAAACCAAGTCGAGTAATCTCTGTCTTTAAGAACTTATTAGGCCCGTCTCGGTTCACTTACGGATCTTTTGGCTAACGTTCTCCCAATATACTTGGTTATTTCTTGCCTAAGGGGCATTTATTTTGATCAATAACTTTGAAATAGGAACTATGGTGGAAACTCTTGTCAAACACTCTTAATATGCCTAAGGATAAGTGAAACATAAAATAAATGTGAATGAATGAATGAATGAATAACGAGAATCCAATGACCTTTTTTTTTATAAACATGGATGGTTGCCTTTGTAAAGGTATCTTTATATCAATGTATACATTCCTTTAAGGGTATGGAAATCCTCTCTCTAATGAAGTGTGCAACGTAGCTTTACAAGGATTCTCCCTTTCATTACTAAATGAAATTCAGGTCGTCCGTGGTCTTCTCAAACTTACAAGAGCTTGCAAAGTACTTCACGAACTAGTTTGACGCATTCTCTACAAATGTCAGCCTCCCATTGGTTTGACGCAAGAGCCATAGACATCATCTTATATTTATAATGGACTACATTGTCATCTAGGTCGGTAGACCCATCATATAGCCTCATGTCTAACTAGCTGAACTTTCAGGGGAGCTTTACCGAAGTGATAGACTCGTGGAAGGGTGTGTTTGAAATTGTTCCAGCCCGGCTCTTCTTGATTGGTAACCTTACACCGATGAGGCTAGATAAGACTTCTTCTTTGAACTCTTTCATCTCATTGTGCATGGAAGAGATGACTTGCTGGGAAGGATCCTCTGCAGGGAGATTAAGCGGCCGACGCCTATGTGAATGGTCTAATAGGCGTTGATCATAGTCTACTGCATCATCAAAAGGCCCTAGAAAGTTGGTATAGATAACGAGACTCTTGGGCTAATTATGGAGTTCCTGATGCTGAGAAGTTGAAGCCATTTGTTCCAACTACATTTGGAAGCTGGTGTTGGTATTTCGCATTGCGACGTTTTCCTCTTCCAACGCCCGCAGTCGTTCTTGTAGAGCGGCTAATTGAGCAGATATGGTGTCTGGGGTGTTTTCATTCCCAGAAGCCATTGATGATTGTGAGTTTGGTCAAAGAATGACAAAAAGCTTTGTTTGTTATGAATCATTGGGGCCCCACGGTGGGCGCCAAATTGTAGATGGTGCATTTTGTCTTCAGCCAACAATCGAGAATTCGTAGGATGAGGGTATCAACGATCATGCAAAACAAAGACAGAGTGAGCACAGAGTAACTACCCACCGATGTAGTGGATACCGTAAGCACTTCAACGCTCAAGTCAGTTAGGGTGACGAGCAGAAAAGAGGAAGAACAAGGAAAATGATTACATCGATCTTCCTGTTTTGTTGTCTTGAGGGCAATAGGCTGCTGTTTATGGAGTGATGTGATTTGAGAACTCGAGTGTGAGAATCAAAGTTTGAATGCTTCAACCCCTTGGACCTCATATCTATTTATAGGCGGTGAAAATAGCCTTTTAATCGAATTAGGATTCCTTGAAATAGTTGAATTCCAATCATACTAAGAGATGGTAGTCGAGTTGGGATTGAGTTAGGAGTGTCTAGGTATCCGAGATTATGTGTAATCTCAACTGTATTTAGATTTAATTACCATATTTGTAGGTAGTTTTTCTCAATCCAAAAATTTAATTTCCTTTTTAAAAAGAAATTAGTCGCGTGTACACTGACAAATAATGTATACTGTGACATTGCATAATATGGGGCGATGTCGGCTGGGATATTAAGTGATATGGCTTGAGTCTCTGGGAGACCATACAGTTGTGTGGATTTCTTACCCTTTATGGGTGTATGGGCTCGTGGGCCCCGTATGTGAGTCATGTGTGTAGACTCGGACTGTAGATAGCCAACTATAGATAGTCATGCGATGAACAACCTAATTCCAATAGTTGTCGGGTGGAAGTACTTTAGATAGCCGGCTTGTTGGAAGCCCATGTTTTATTTAGGCTCAAATATCGACTATGACACAATGACATTTGGATCTTTAACCCAAATTTAGCACATACACTCATTATATATTGTTAAATATTTTATTATAAGTAATCACGGATCGAGTTGAGTAAGATTTGAACTTAATTTTTGGGTAAAAAATGAAATTGAAATTCAACAATTGAAGAAGAAACTCAAGGTAAATCATGTCAGGACATACATTAATACATCTAAACGAACCAGAGCTCATAGTCACCCAATATTGTATATTTTGCACAAGAGACGAAACTTAAAGACAAAGGCATCTCAGAGCTGGATCAAAACAAACAAAAAAACCTGAAAGCTTGGGAAAGAGACAAGTGATAATGTACAATTACCAAAATGGTCCCGAAATCAAACCCCACTTTCACTTCATTAATTACGGCAAAGATTTATTAATTATATACGTAAATGAAAATATAGATGATCAGCAGCAACAGCCAAGATAAGAAAACAAATAGGGCATGCATAATGACGAAGAAGAAAATAGACACGCATATAAATGGAACAAATAGGGCGGTGCCACGTTTTGGCAACGTGCCATGGCTTCATGCAAAACGTTGTTTCCACATGCCGTCACGCTTTCATCAACCCATCAACGAACTTATACCAAACGGCGTCGTGTTGCTGGTTATTCATCACCGTTAATATGTTTATTTTTTGGGATCCCTAATGGTAGAATTAGCAAGAGTCTTTCCTCTAGTTTCCTCCATAACTGAAGCCCTTTCAGCTCTTTTGCTTGTGTAGGCTTCAAAGAACTCCTTGTTCTCTTTCTCCAATTCTTTCCACACTGTACATATATATATATATATACATGTATGTATGTATGTATGTTAATGACATGTACATATATATATATGGAGTATGTGCAGTGAACTTGGTGTGTGTTTTTGAAACTTGACTTAGAGAAAAGCGATTGATGATATATATGACATGACATGACATACCTGTCGATGTGATGACTGGTTTGATATTTGCATGTTTGGAGAGAGCTTCCATGCACTCCTCTTTGCTCATGTTGAATATAAGACACTCTTCTATTAGATGATGCACCTGCATCATCAACAAATCATTCAAATATTAACTTAAATCACAAAGAACACCGATTCATGTGATTAGATATCTCGGTTGGTTTGACTCTTACGTCGAAAATAAAACCCAGAGTTGAAGGGTTACCAACTTACCATATGAATATATGAATCAGAAGAATCGCCCATAGATGATTCAATTTTGTATATCAAATCTTATATGATCAAATTATATTGAGAACAAATTAACAAGTGGAAGAAGAGATGAGAAAAAACAAAAGAGGATGGTGATGAAAGAAGAAAGAAAAAAAATAGTAGAATATATAATAATGAGACTGAATTATTAGCTGTGAGTAGTCAGTTAAAATTATCGGTAGATATTGATTAGTTAATTAATTAATTATTATATATATATATATATAAAAGTGAATAAATTGATTCAAATGATGTTATAGTCCAAATTCCCACGTGGGAGAAGGTTTATGATTGGTGGAGAGGAGATTAGAGGAGATTTTATAAGCATCCTGTTGTTTGTCGCTTACGTGGCGACTGTATCACACGCCCACGTGACACGTGGGTCCCGTAAACGAATCTTGATTTATGTGCAGTTGGATTGAGTTAAATTTATTTTATCATAATCTGTCACTGAATAGTAATAAATATTTAAAATTTTTAATACAAAACTCAACCCATTTGCCTATCCACAATCCTGTGGGCCCACTCTCTGTCTCTCGGCCCACAGTAAATTAACGGCCCGGGAAACTGCCGTAATGTCCTCAGACTCCCCTTACGTCATGCTGCTAAGCTCCTCTTAAAACCAATCAATTTTTTAACGACGAAAATAAAATGAGAAAGTGTAGAAATGAATACTCAATTTTGGCAATTATTATCACAAATTCTTACATCCCAACTCGGAGAAATTCTACAATACAATGGAGGTACCACGTAATACGTGCAACAATTCAATTAATAATTGCCACGCGTGCTAAAATATTAAAAACAATTAAAAATATGGATTTTAAATGTTACATATCAGTTACTAATTTGTTGGTGATACCACATTACTCATACCTCCGTTGCACTAAAGAATTACTTCCCAACTCGATGAAAGCAATGTGACAATCAACCAAGTACATCGGGTGATTTGTATATGGACGGACAAGGGGCGTGACTAAATAATTATCGGGGAGTTTTTTTTAATTATTAATTTTAAAATAATTTTAAAATTGGTAAAACTTTTTTAATGTGAATTTAAACTTTCTCAAACAAACATTTTATATTAATTTTTTAAATTTATCATATTCAATAATTTTTTTATACTAAATACATATATTTATAACTAAATTTTTAAAATCCATTCAAAAAATCACTAAAACCATAAAATTCTTAGTTTTCTTTTTCAATTTTGAAGTATCAAAATATTGAAAAATTATCAATTTTCCACTCAAAATTGGTTAAAGTGCAATCAAACTCAATTTTTTTTTGAAATGTTCAGTTTTCCTCCCAAAATTCAAAAAGCGTTCATTTTTCCACCTCAAACATCAACATTGTTAGAGTTATACTAATGTCATGAGGGTATTTTGATCATTGGATAATGTTTAGGTGGAATAGTGAATAATCTTTGAATTTCATATAGAAAAAAATGCACCCTTTGATCTTCGGGTGTAAAAAGAACTCCTTTGAAAATTAAGATTTTAATTTTAAAGGTTTTTAATTTTAAATATTCGAAGTAAATAAAATAAGATCCACAGTTAAACAATACCAATTTAACAACTAAAACTACATCTAAAAATCAAAATTCATCCAAATTAATCTAAATATAAAAATATAAAAAAAATTAATTATTTTTTATTTTGTTTCCGGATTCCATTTCATGATGTTATTTTTTATTTTTATTAATGTAGATTCATATTTTTTAATGTATAAATATCATCCATATATATAGTTGTTGTAGACATTAATGTTCACCCTAAAACAACCGCTAGAGACCAATTTATATATATCCATTACAAACATATGAAAATTCATAATTTCTTCACTTGAAATTTATCAATATATTTTAAAATATTCATATTTCCACCTGAACTTCAAAAATGTGTTTATTTTTCCACTTGAAGTTCTAAGAGTGTTCACTTTTCCACTCAAACGTTATCAAATGACCAAAATACCTTTATGACATCAGAAAACTCTAACACCGTTAATGTATGGGTGGAAACGTGAATACTTTTTAAACTTTGGGTGGAAGAATGAATATTTAAGAAAAAAAATTTCAGTTTGACTGTATTTTAATCAATCTTTGAGTGGAAAATTGATTATTTCCCTAACATATTTTAAAACATAATTTTTCTTTTTCGAATTTTTTTTTAAAAAAACTTATTTTTTGTAAAAACCCGAACCCGGCCAGAGATTTTTCTATCGACAATCGTCAATTTATTTTATCTTTTATATCAGCAAATTAGAACCCCGCATGGAGTACGTTTCTTATAAGAGCCTGAGACATCTGATGATTTTACCTACTATGCTTAAGCCCGGAAGATGTGGTTTGGCGGTGGGGTTTCTACTGAGAGTATTGTACTGAGAGTATAAACTACCTTATAAATTATGGAACAAAAATTAGAGTATAACTTAGGGTAGAAAATAATTTCATATTATGAGATTATAATTTTGTGAATGTAGAAGTTAATATTAACGCTAGCTCTAATTATGTATTTGATGAATCATTTAATCACTAACTTATACACTGATTTATAATCTCTTGAAACTTTAAAACAAACAATATCTTATACTATCTCAAAATTTTATTTTTTGGAAACCCCGCCGCCAAGCCACCCAATCTGGACTTAAGCGGAGCAGGTAAAACCTCGACTGCCTCAGATTCTTACTAGAAATACACCTCATGGACTCGAACCCAGTACCTAACAACCAAGTTCTAACTCATATATCATCAAATCACACCTATTGGGTCCTATCACAAAAATATAAATTATAAGTTAGACTAAGTAGCACGCCACCCAATGAGTTTTCATTTAATTGCTTGGTAGTTTGTTTAGAATGAAGACAAAATGGAACAATCAACTTGATAACTTAGTTCTCGTGAAAGTATGACCCTCAATTTTTTTTTATAGGACCAAGTTATTAATCCGTCCTTCTATTTTTTACTATACCGGACCACTTTCCATTTTGGCCAGAGCCAATTCTTCAATTCACTTCTAAATTCGGCTTATTGATAATAAGTTGCAATAATGCTGCCTTATCTGACGAGAAAGTCTTATAAGTGCAACCAAGTACATGGCTTTCAACCGAGAGAGTTGAGCTCTCACGGTTGTCACTGATAGTGGGTTAGAGGTAGATATAGGTCATGATAAGATGATAAGAAATGAATTTTCGAGTTGACAAATATTAATATAATTAATAATTATCTTGTATGGGATCAAGACAATTATTAGTCATGTCCGGCCGGATATGATTCAATGTATGGCCGCATATGTCTTTGTTAATGACACATTCGAAAGATGGATTTTGATGATGCAACATTAGAAGACTTTGACGCGTTTGCGGACATTGCAAAAAAGATATCGAATCACATTGGTGATTAAGAGCAAATGGATGTGAAAACTAGCACACATTGAAGAAAATCTTATATGATCTTAGTTTATGGCTCTTTTTGTAAGTGAGTTGTTAATTTAAGTCTCTAAGCTCATAAGATATATGCACATTCACGTAGATGAATTTGGCTTATTTGCAAAATATTTTTAAATATTCAAATACTGCATTTTAGCACTGAGACCGATATACCGATCCCCCACACCGGAATAACGGTGACCCTGCTATGTTCTGAGTAGTTTTGCATCACCTCTGGAACCGGGCTACTCCATATCGGTCACCTATATCGATCAGTGTGGAGTTTTCACAGTTACTGGAACCGGATTAGAGCATACCGACATTCATACCGGTCAATCTTTATATTTTTCATGCTCTCAAAAATCGACGGTCTCCATAATGGTTAGTAATCTAGTGTTGTTTATGTTTTTTGTGTCAAACGAAAATATTTTATAGTTGTTGTAATGGCATACCGGCCTCAGCGTAAACAACGGAAAATATTTTATTTTCTCTATAAATTGAGTCCCTATTTCATTTTTGCCAAGCTCTTGAACCTTTATACAATTTCTTCAAAGGTAAAAATAGAGAGTAAATAAAATATTCTTGATCATACACTCTCAATAATCAAGCTCACACACTACTTGGGTTGGAAACTCACGTCATTAATCTTCATTATTTTTGTGAGTGTCCAAGTGGTATTGTAAATTTTATTATCCAAACAATTGAGGTTGTGAAATACCTTTGTGAGTGGACATACTCAAAATGATGAATTGTGTACAGGTTTGTGAGTGAGCCTAAGAACAAAACTTATTGTAAATATTTAAGAGTGAACTTATGGGTAAAACTCTTGTGTAAAAGTTTCGAGTGTACCTATGGGACAAAACTCTTCGTTGCGAGTGAACCACAAAAAACTCAACATAAGTTATGGATTCAGGTTAGTGGAAATCTTCAAGACTAGCTTGTGGGAGTGGACGTAGATAAAAAATTGGTTGACACAAAAAAAACTCAACATAAGTTATGGATTCAGCTTAGTGGAAATCTTCAAGACTAGCTTGGGGGAGTGGATGTAGATAAAAAATTGGTTGACCCACTATACATACGGTGTCAATTTTCTATATCCATAAACTCCTTTATATTATTGCAAGGTTATTTTATATTTGCATATTATTTAGTGACTTGCATATTAGTAATATATTGTGATTGAGAAATTGATTGATAAACTTAATTGGTAAAACTACAAGCTTAGTAGCGTAAAATCGGAAAGAATTTTAATTCCGTAAATTTAGGCCACCACCCTCTTAAGTATAAAGATTGTTGTTTAAGTGTGCTTGTAGGCAATCTCAGCCTCGGTTTTTACTTTTACAAAAGGTTATGACTTCTTTTTTTTTAAAAAAAAAAAAAAAAAAAAACTCAAATCCTGTAAAATAATAGTTTCCTCTTTAAAAAATAACTTCCCTTAGTATTTTTTGTTAAAATAAGAAGTTTCCTTTATCAGAGAAGATTTTCCCTTTTAAAACGATACATAAACACTATAAAAAGGAGGTTCACGTGTAAAGAGGGGGGACTTTGAGATTTTTTACATCAAAATTTGGAGACCATTAGATTCTGATCCATAACCTTTTGAGTAACTGATAAATATTTTCAAAGAACCAAAGCAGCCTAAAAAACATTTGACCGCTACTTTCTTCCAGATCTTCAAAGGTGAGCCACAACCACAGTACTCCAGCACAAGACCAAACTACTCATTTGACTTGCAAAAGTATTCTGAGAGTCAAGTATCATTTAAGATATAGCCTGATGGCACTTAATATTTGAATTTCGCATCATCAGTTCATTATTTTGAGCGACGCCGCATATCCGGCCGAACATATGTATGTTCGGTCGAACATGCATTCGTCACAAAGTAAGTCCGACCGCTTAACTGGCTACACTGAGCAATCTATTTTCTATGGCATAATCGATTTCGAATGGACAGTAGTATGATTTACACCCGGGATACAATTCCACATACCACATGAAAATAGACATGCATGACTTCAAACTTATGTTTTATTTCTTTTATGCTTAAACATCCATTATTTTTCATTATCTATTATTATTATACTGATCATTTTATTTGTTGATGTGGTGATCAATGTGTGAGATAAGTCCAAGCGTCCTTATGCTTTCTGGATTACGTAGCAAGTCCGGTTGGTCATCATATACATCCGACCGGACATTAAGTTTTACATCAGGTCATATTTGACTCCCTCTGACCGAATTTAATTTATCTTTGTTCATTGTAATTAATGAATATGTAATGATTGTTATTTGTTATGTTGGGTATAAATTATTGTGCGTGATTTCTTTGCATTATAAGACATGTAGATCCTTTTTTGAACCTTGGTATTTGATCGGTGAAATCGCACATGTTACGCAAGCGCACGTATCGCTCAAGTAGTATAAAAATATCGATCCCACGAGGACTTAATTTCTATTGTTGTTATTAATTATTGATTTTATTTATTTACAAGTATCTAATTAAAGGGAGAAGTGAATGATTGCTTGATTGATTGGTTGAATGTGGATTTGCTAAATAAATAAATAAATAAAAACACAAAAGAAAATATTAAGGAAAATAAACAAAAGACACAAACATCTAGGGTTATGATTCCACACAATATTATTCTAATGATGAATTGATTCTCTTTTATATGTGTAATAAATCAGTTTGCTAACCTGGAACACGAAGTTATGCAAAAGCCTCTTTCGATGGTCAGATGCAAACACCCAAAATAACACAATTAATCATATGTCTATGCTAATCAAGTTACCAGAATTCATTAAGTTCAAGTTCCAATTGTGGCTACCCCCGCCCGACAGGTATATGTCTATCCTGTAAGGAAATCTACCTAAGGGACATCTACCCCAAGGTGAGATCATGAGTTATTGAATCTAAGACTGAAACCTAAAATCCCTTTTTCCAAGTTCATTTTAAGTTTACCAGATCAATCTTATTAATGGCCAATTAACAAGAAACATTAAGCTTAAGATTCAATAAACAAACCAAAGCATTAAACATAATATAATTAAATCAATTATTAAGCTTAAAAATATTGTGTTTCATCACTTCCCTAGAATAAAAATAAAATATTGGGGTTAGGGGATCCACATTTAATATTTCAAATGTAGAAATCTCACTTTATTATAATATATAAATTATCAGTGTTATTCAATTAAGTCAAATCAGCCATAAAGGTGGTGTTATTATCTGTCCATAAACCAACCATATAGGCGGTAATTATCTGTCACCTAAAGACCGACCATATAGGCGGTGTCACATTATGTCAAATAAATAAAACCATCCATTAAGGCGGTATCAACTTTAATCCATATTATTAAATTATAATTTCCATATTATAAATTAAGTGAGATTAATCTACCTTATCATATTAAAAGTTTCACCCTTCCCCCAGCTGAAATTAACTACTCAACATAAAAGAAAGTAAATACATACAAACTATTATTATTACTAAAAATAAAAATAAAAATAAAAATACATTACAAAACTACTAAATAAAACACACAAGATACAATCCTTAATTCTTATTTAAGAAATCAAGAAAATTATGAAATTTACAAATGAAATGACTTGGTATTTATAGGCAAAATTTTACCTCCACCAATTTCTCCACAAAACATGGTACCAAATCTTCCACCAAACATGCAAGCATGATTGGTGGAAGTTTGACAATTTCCATTTTTTATTTTATTTTTGAAAATGACTTTAATGATTACATATAACACACTTTCAGATTTTTCATCAATTTCGATCATGACAACTTAAGAATTCGAAATTCTTATGAACGTTAAAGTTGTAGATCTTTGAGTCTTCTTTCATCTGGAACTTGAATCACCTCAATTCGATATTGGAGTAAACAGTTATGGCCAAAATACCAAAATTGCGCAAACATAAAATTTATGAAATTGTACTTTGTTAAAACGCCATTTCAAGTTTCCAATCTCCAAAATCAAAATGTCAAGTCCAATTTTTGCCCTTATTTGTTCCACATTCCGTCCTAATTGATTCCATTAAGTCTCGATTTTATTTTATCTGCAAAATAAACTAAAACATATCAAAACATTCTTAAAACTCGAGAAAGTATACAAAATATTAAGTAAAATTGGCGGTAAATATTGATATATTTTCCGCTCATCAGTATTATACTGCCATCAATAAGAGACTATTCCAAACTCGAAAAAAATTAAGGTCATACATTGTGAGAGGTGTAGTGCGGCCTTAAATCATTCTTAATATCTCATACTGGGTGACGACTTATTTATTTTCTGATTAGTTCCCATGTGGGACTATCCGTACTCTCTACGACACTACAAGAAATTACAGTTTTAGCGATGAAATTTAGCGACAGAATATTCTGTTTCAAAATTTAACAACGGAATTGAAACAGATAATGAAATTAGGGATGAAATTTAGCGACAAAAAAGTTTCATCTCTAAATTATAGACAGAAACAAACTTCTGTCGCTAATTAGAAACGAATTATTATTATGTCGCTAATTTCATCTAGAAACAGAATTTTTCCGTCATTATTCTGTCGCTAAATAGAAACAGAATCTTTATTCCACCGCTAAATAGAAACATAATTTTTATTCCGTCGCTAAATTTAAATTTTCATTTTCATTTTAGTTTAATTTCTAATTTCCAAAACTATTGGTAATTAGAAACAGAATTTTTCCGTCGCTAATTAGAAATGGAATTAATATTCCGTCGCTAAATAGAAACATAATATTTATTCCATCGCTAATTTTAAATTTTTTATTTTTATTTTAATTTAATTTCTAATTTCCAAAACTATTGATAATTGGAAACGAAATTTTTCCGTCGCTAATTAGAAATGGAAGTAAAATGATGTCACCAATTAAAAACGAAATTAAAAATTCGTCGCTAAATAGACACATAATCTTTATTCCGTCGCTACTTTCGGGGCCACTTTTCTTTTTTAAAATATAGATGAATTTTTCGTCGCTAATTAGAAACGGAATGTAAATTTCGTCGCTAATTAGAAACAGAATTAAAATTCCGTAGCTAATTTTAAAATTTTCAATTCCCCCAAAAATTAAATCCTTTCGGCACCATTTTTTTTAAAAAATATAGACGGATTTTCCGTCGTTAATTAGAAACAGAATTATAATTTCGTCGCTAGTTAGAAACGGAATTAAAATTCTGTAGCTAATTTTTAAAATTTCCAATCCCTCCAATATTTTTAAAAATTTTCCGCCTTACGAAAATTTCAAATGTCTATAAAATTTACAAATTTTTCCGCTTCTCTTATTTTTTTCCTCTATATATACACCACAATCTTTTTAACTCTCAACTTCAATACATCATCCAAAAATTTCCTACTCAATTTCATATACCATCAAATTTTTATTTTCCTACTCAATTCCATATACCATCAATTTTTTCATACCTCAACTCTCATTATCAATCTCTCATTTTTCTTATCTCCACTTTTAAAATTTCCTAAGAAACAAACACTAATATATTATTTTTTGGTTTTCTAGATATACACCACAATCTTTTTAACTCTCAACTCCAAGACATCATCCAAAATTTTCCTACTCAATTCCATATACCATCAAATTTTTTCATACCTCAACTCTCATTATCAATCTCTCATTTTTCTTATCTCCACTTTTAAAATTTCCTAAGAAACAAACACTAATATTATTATTTTTGGTTTAAAGTGGCGTAAATGGATGGTGGTGTGTCGAAGCTTGCGGTGAATATTACGATGTCTTGTGGAATTGAAGATTTACATATAACATTAAAAATGTCAATTTTTAAAATTTTCTACCATTCAAAAATTTTAAAATTTTCCCGTATCTAAAATTTAAAAATTTACTCTCTCTACAATTTATAAATTTCTCACATCTATATAATTATAAAATTTCACACTTCTCTAAAATTTTAAATTTTTTTCCTTTCTAAAATTTAAAAATTTCATGCATCTTTAAAATTTTAAAATTTACCGCCTCTCTAAAATTTTAAAATTTTCGTTTTTTTTTTTTTAAATATATAGCTATGGAATAGCTACAAAAATTTCGTCTCTAATTAGCAACAGAATCCTTATTCTGTCCCTAAATAGTGACAAAAAATTATGTTTATATTTAGAGACGAAAATACTTTCGTCGCTAAATAGAAACATAATTTCTATCGCTATTTAGCGATGGAAATTATTCCGTCTCTAAATAGAAACGGAATTTTCGTCGCTAATTAGAGACGGAATTTTCGTCGCTATATAGAGACGGAATAAAATTTCGTCGCTAATTTTAGCAACAGATGAAATATTTTTGTCGCTATTTTTTTTTGCGACCAACAAAATAGAGACGAAATTTTTCCATCGCTAGTGGTCAGTTAGCTACGGATTAGCTACGGATTTTTCCGTCGCTATTTGACAGTTTTCTTGTAGTGCGAGTTGCGAGCTCAACAGTGTCGTGATCGCCGACGTCATAGGTTTAGCGAGAAATCCTACTTCGCTTCTACACCCCTCCCCAATTGGGGATGGGATTGATGATCCCAATTTAATATCGTGGATGAGGGCGAGAAAAATTTAATACTCATTTTTTATTCGAGGAAGTGTCGAGGATCATGTAAAATCCACAACCCCTCTTCATTACCCATTTTAGTTTTATTTATTTTTTAAATTTTTTTATAATATATTTAATTTATAATTTATAATTTTATATAAATAGAAATAAAAATTATATTATATTATAAAAATATATAAATTATAGATAGTACAAAGACTTGAATGAAATAATTTAATATATATAGTCATTTTTTTAATGAGAGATCCTTCATTTTATTAAATTATCGACCGAGCAAAAAGATAGAAAAACATAAATTTAAATCTCATATACACTATTGCGATTTGTGTAATAAATAGCTAATATCAAATTTTAAATATGTATACTTTTTTTTGATAATGTAATAGTTTAATGGATATGTTTTTAAATTACTTAAATCTATTATAAGATAAAATTATTTGTTATTCGAAGTTCATGATCCCTCGAGGATCTCCTCTCCTCTCCTGAAAAATTTACGAGGGGACGAAAACATCTGAAAATTATCAAGAATGAATACATGAATGTCGATCTCCTACTCTCCCCATACTTCTATTGTTCATTTTGCTCTAGGTTAGAAGTTGGAGGCAATTAGCTAGTAATAGTAAGAGTTATGGCAAAGAATCAATATTTGATTGTTGAAGATAAATGTTTTTTTCTTTCCAAAATTAAGAAAATAAAGACCATCATTGTGATTTTTAAAGTGAGAAATAAAGTGATTACCTAGCTAGAAAATATGCAATCTACAACAGAATAACAACAAAAATGATAATGAGATTATAAATAGATTAAACAGGGATAAAATTATCACAAATTTACGTCATTTTGATAGTAAATAAAAATAAAATAATAAAAAAAAACAAAAAACAAAACAATGTCATTTTGATGTTGATTTTGTCATTTTTTAATCCTTGTTTAATCTTTATATCCTTACTCGAATAACATATATCGGTGAAATTCCAACAACATTAAATTTTTCTACAAATACAATGAAATTAACTAAAATATGTTCTTGATACAACCATCAAACGTGGCTCAATGGTAACGAAATTGGGATTAGTACTGAATTCGACCAAGTGTGCTCCCCAATTCGAATCCCCAATCCTTGGTGGGTAGCAATTTGCTCTACCGCGAGCAAGAATTAGTCGTGATGAGCAAAAACTGACCCAGACACCTCATGGCAAATGGAAAAAAAAAAAAAAAAAAAAGTATTCTTGATACATTGTGTGGAATCAACAGATAGCATCACATGTCAGGATAATATTTCTCAAGTATATGAGAGAGCTGGCCGGAAAAGAAAGTTGGGAAGTGCTTCTGGAAGCAGCAATGTGCAAGTGATTATCCTTTATTGGCAAACTTTCAATTTATTTAATTATCTAAAGCATTAGAGCATTATCACATTGTCGACTTTAGTCATAAGTTCCCAAAGGGTGTGGCTTGGTGGTGTAGGGTCCGGGATCTCACCTTGAGGTTCTGGGTTCGAATCCAGAGGGTGCACTTCTTGTAAGAACCTGGGACAGCCGGTGATTTTACCTGCGCCGCGACCCAGAATGGGTGGTTTGGTGGTGGGGTTTCCATCGTTTCCAAAAAAAAAAAAAAAAAAAAAAAAAAGGACTTTAGTCATAAATCTGCAAATTAAAATATAGTTTTAGGTACAACAATATTCCTAGTACAATATTTGTTTAGTGAGATTACAGCTAGACTTGATAATGACATGATTCGCTGTCACTGCTAGTTCACATTTAGACTATTATTGAAGAGTAAACTTTCACCTGAACACTGTTGAAATTAATATGCATGTTCAAATTGAATTGGTTTTGGTTCTATAACTAATCAAAATCTGCTTACCACAGTTCTCTAAGTATAATTTTCCAATCAATATAAGTCACGACCCAAAGCCGAGATCGGTGACTTTTAGGTAAATAAATAAACTAAAACTGATTCAAAGACCACTCAAATGGTTAAAAATTTCAAGAAATTGGTCAAAGAGTCAACACATGTCCTGAGAACTTTAAAACAAAAGAAAATATAAAATCATATGGAAAAATATTTAAAACATTCACACAATTAAATGTGAACACCTATCGTGAATAAATATGTAACGACCGGTAATTTCGTCAACCGGTAATCTTGACTACTGTTTTATTCTGGGACGAATATTCATAATATGGGTTATGTTGAACACACATACACTCATGAGGCAACCCTGTGGACAATCGTTATTCCTCGAAGTTCCGATACAAAATTGTATGATGTTTCACTCCAGACAGCCCATGGTATTTGAGTCGTAATTTTCTTATACGAACTCCGATTTTTATGAATTTTATATCGTTGGAAATCTGAGATCAAGACCTACAACTTTCACGTTGAATATTTTTCCAAATTCATATCAGAAGCAAGTTAAAAACGCAGATCAAAATTTAAGATGAATAGTAATTTGGGACCCATCTAGAGAATTCCAAACTTTTCTCAAAGATTCTAATTTTTTTTAAGTTAAAACTTTACCAATTATTCAATTTGGCCCCTACTATATAAGGGGGGACTATTCACAAATCTTTAACATTTGGAGAAAGAGAGGGAGAGAGAGACGTAAAGAAGAGAAGAAGGAGGAGGAGGAGGAGAAGAAGAAGAAGAAGAAGAAGAGAAGAAAAAGAAAGAAGAGAGAAAAGAAAGGAGAAGAGGAAGCAAAGAAGAAGATGAGCTACAATTAAGGCTTGGAGAAGTAATGAGATGAAAGGAAAAGAGATGATCGCAGGAACCAGAGTTTTCTCAGCAAGCGAGTAATACTAGTTAGACTTCAAATCTGTGAGTGGACACTATCTCTTTAAGCCGATACAAACATGGAATTGACGGACAGCACATGTGCACATGTAGAGGACTGGGGGGACAGCGATACGTAATACCCCCAGATCCTAGTTCAGGACTAGGGATGACAGATGCCCCTAGATCCTAGTTTCAGAGCTTGGAGGGTAGCATAGATCTACACTTCCAGTTCTAGTTCAATGGCTTGGGGGACGACGATACATAACGCCCCAAGACCACTAGTTTCAGAGACAGTAGTGGCATGTTTTGGGGGACGGCGATACGTAACACCTCAAAGTCATGGATTTGCACTTCTAGCTCTAGTTAGGCGTATGGGGGGACGACGATACGTAACGCCCACATACGTCAAGTTTTTCAGAGACAGATCAGTTTTCAGATATCAGGTTTTCAGAAATCAGTTTTCAGAAATCAGATTTTAGATATAGGTTTCAGAAACCAGACCTTTAAAAGCATATTTCAGAAAGACAAGTTTTATAAAGGAGATTTCAAACGAAGTTTTTCAGAAAAGAATTTTCATATAAAGTTATTTCTGGAACTTTGGTTTTAGAATCAAATGTTTTGATATCAGTATTTCAGTTTTTCGTCCACTCACTTAGATCGTATGACGGTCTAACCCCCCTCCCAGTTTCCTTGTTTTGCAGGTATCCTCGGAGGACGAGCTCGGGAGGACGGATACTGATGCAGTCACTAGGGTATGGAGTCCATCAGTCTAAGTCAGGAAGAGTGAGAGTCCAGTCAGAGTCAAGTAAAAGTTTTGTATTATTCTTTGATTTTAAGATAGTCATTGTAAAAGTGTGTTTTAAGTTTACAGTTTCAGGTGTTAAGTTTGTATGATAAGTTTTTGAGTTTGGGTTATGGTCCCACACATAATATAATCAATTAGAGAAAAGAGTATTAGTATCTGTTTATGGTTAGAAAGTCATAGGCTTATGAGGTTAGTACGGTCTATCCCCTACCGGTAACATCTTCCAGATCGGGGATGGTACAAAATATTCAAAATTCAAATAATGCATAACTCAAATAAATTCATAGTCTGATAATTTAAATACAAGTCAAGTAACTTCGAGAATGTACCAGTATCGGTGTGCGCAGAAAGTCCATTCTACACGATCCAAAACCTTCAAGGAACCAACCATGCTCCACACTCTACCAAATAATCTGAGTCCTACCTGGATGTTTGATATAAGGGGTGAGCAAAACCACACGCTCAGTAGGGATTAAATAACTCACATTAATTGATTTTATCAAAATCATGCAGGGTTAGTAAGATATATATACATATAATGCGAGTATCTGAAAAATAATTTATAGATTTTCACCAATATAATTAAAATATGCATCATCAATAAAATTAATCACTTAAATAAATACATGTGAGTGAAATACCACACAAGACCACTTAACCATACACCTAATACATGAGCTGTGAATAATCAATATGGCATATGGATCGGGGCCACATAATCAGTTATCCAAATAGGAGCCATGAAGAATCATGTGCCACAACGAGACCACATAACAAGTGCCACAACGGGATCCTGATCACAGTTCAAATTCGAATTTTGTAAAATAATGATTCAGCTATAACAGTGGCACAATTAGAGTACTGATCGAATAGGGATAAAAATTGATTTTCAAAAAAAAAATGTTAGATATTCTTTATTTGAAATAGTCAATTTTTTTTTTATTATTTTATAAGATAAATTTTAACAATTTTATACTGAGCGGGTGGCTCCGCTACAAATTGATGAAAATTACATACATTATTATTATACGTACATAATTATTTTTATTAACTGTATTCATTTTTTAATCAATTTTTTCATGCCACATTACTTGCGAACATGCATTTACATATTAATTTATAACGGAACCATTATTGTATTACTAATATCATCATTGTCGCGGTGTCCCTAAGGGGTGTGGTTTGGTGGTGTAGGATCCAGGATCTCACCTTGAGATTCTGGGTTCGAATCCAGAGGGTGCACTTCTTGTAAGAGTCTGGGACATCTGGTGGTTTTACCTGCGCCGCGGCCCAAAATGGGTGGTTTGGTGGCGTGATTTCCATCGTTTCCAAAAAAAAAAAAAAATCATTGTAGCGGTGTCACATTAATCACCTAGAAATTGTTTTATTGTCCATTTGATCAACATCACATCAATTTGAAAATAATTTTTTTTAGATAATTACTTTTTTTTTTTGGTGTGGAAACATTACAAAAGTGTGTGTATATATAATATCTGGAACATCGAATACATATATTTATAATATGGTTCATAAATCTACATTTAATAGAGATGAAATTTATTTTTATATGGGAGATAAATCTACTTCCACTAATAATCAATGAGGAAATTATGTAGATGATAGAATTAACAATGTCTAAAAATAAGCAGATAAAAAAGATTTAATACTTGCAAGACTTGTAGATAACTTTCTCTTTTTAAATTTGCAACAGTGTTTTCCAATAAGAAAACGAAATTAGGGCAGGCGCCGCGTTTGAAATTTTAACGGCAGGGTCCCGCTAACGGCTATCTCCTGGCTATAAACAAATTCATAAACTAGCCGTTACAAGAATCAATTATCAATTTTGAAACCCTTCATTTGAAAAACCCCCTAAAAGAAAAACAAAAAAGCACGATCAAAAGCTCTTTCAAATCGCTCCCTCCTTATTCGATTCGATCAATCTAAAATTTTACAAAGTTGGTTTGGTGAGTGCGTCGTTTCTTTGTACTGAAAATTTTACAAGAAATTAAACATTTTTGAATCACAAATACTTGCCCCGGTCTTTTTTAATTAGGGTTTGTTTTGGTTTTATCTTCATGCAGGTATCATGACGCAGTCACTCACTCCCGATCAATTTAGAAAAGTTGGATTGGGGATAACGCCGTCGCCAATTCCTTTCCTCACTCCTCGGCCCGAACGACGTCGTCTGGATAGAGAAAAAGAGGTCAATGTGCAAGTGCTGCTAAGATGCAGGTCAATTTCTATTTTTTTTTTTTATATAATTGTAGGGGTAGAAAAGAAAATAGAGGCATCCGCCTATGGTCAGGACCGGCCCTGCTTTGTGATAACTGTGATGAACTGAATATAATGACAATAAGTAAATGATGTGAAAATAAATTTTGAATGTAGAAGAATTGACTCCTAAATTTTTCTCATTCAATTGTTTATATCAGGCCGCTAAGTGATGATGAGCAAAGGTCGAATGTTCCAAGAGTGATTTCATGTAATGAACATAAAAGAGAAGTAACTGTTTTACAAAGTGTAGCTAACAAGCAAATTGACAGGGTTTTTACTTTTGACAAGGTAAGCTCATTTTGGCTAGAGAGAGTTATTGTGCTAAATTTTTACTGAGTCTTATGTTATTTTAAAAATGTATGTTAGGTTTTTGGACCAAAAGCACAGCAAAGATCAATATATGACCAAGGTATTGCTCCCATTGTAAATGAAGTTCTTGACGGTTTCAATTGCACAGTCTTTGCATATGGGCAGACAGGCACCGGCAAAACGTATACAATGGAGGGTGGGATGAGAAATAAGGTACATAACATCTGAATAATCATATATATAGTTTTTAGCAGTCGCATGAAATGCTTAAATTTTCGCGTCATTGAATGCAGGGCGGGGATCTACCTGCTGAGGCTGGTGTAATTCCAAGAGCAGTTCGCCAAATTTTCGATACACTTGAGGCTCAGAATGCTGACTATAGCATGAAAGTGTCATTTTTAGAGCTTTACAATGAAGATATAACTGATTTGCTAGCTCAGGAAGACTATTCAAAATCTGCTGAAGATAAGCAGAAGAAACCCATTTCCTTGATGGAAGATGGAAAGGGTTGTGTGATTGTAAGAGGCCTTGAAGAAGAAGCTGTATATAGTGCAAATGAAATTTATACTATCTTGGAACGGGGAGCAGCAAAAAGGCGTACAGCAGATACATTGTTAAACAAGCGCAGCAGGTTGAATTCTTATCTGTTCTTTTTCAACTAACTAACAAAACAAATATTGAGTTTATGGAAATGAAATTTTGCTAAATTAAACTAATTCCTTTTGCAGTCGCTCCCATTCTGTCTTTTCCATTACTGTACATGTAAAAGAAGCAGCTGTTGGAGATGAAGAGCTTATTAAATGTGGCAAGCTTAATCTTGTTGATTTGGCAGGATCAGAAAATATATCTCGTTCAGGTGCAAGAGAGGTATGAAAGTTTCTAGTTGGTATTGGAATTTATATTTTAGTGATTATTTTTATTCATTATTCTATACATGACTAAAACCTGTGATGTCTTTTATAAATTTTTAAATACCTAGAGTGGCAATGAAATAGCTAATTGTGATGTACACTTAGTAAGGTTTGTGATGGCTGCCCAGGTTTAATTAAATATGTAACTAATTTTTACAGGGTCGTGCAAGGGAAGCAGGGGAGATTAACAAGAGCTTACTCACCCTGGGCCGTGTCATAAATGCACTTGTCGAACATTCTGCCCATATTCCTTATAGGTTCTTTCAGATGCCCACCAACTAATTCATTTAGTTCCTTTCGCAATTCTCTTTTCTCAACTATCTCTTGTGTTTGCCAAAATTCTGCGCAGGGATAGCAAGCTGACAAGGCTGTTAAGAGAGTCTTTGGGAGGGAAAACAAAAACTTGCATCATTGCTACAATTTCCCCATCTGCTCATTCTTTGGAAGAAACACTGAGCACGCTAGACTATGCCTATCGCGCTAAGAACATAAAAAATAAACCAGAGGTATTCAGCAACTTCTTTTCCCTTGTTTGCTTTTCATTTATATTTCTTCACACTGAGATGAAGCTTATCTTTGTAGGCAAACCAAAAAATGTCCAAAGCTGTGCTGCTTAAGGATTTGTACTTGGAAATTGAGAAAATGAAAGAAGGTAAGATGATATTCTTGCATTCATAGATTATTTTGCATGACAAACAAATAAAAGGTTTGACTCTTATTGACGGAAAAATTAATGTGCAGATGTTCGAGCTGCAAGGGACAAAAATGGTGTTTATGTTCCACATGAAAGATATGCCCAGGAGGAAGCTGAAAAGAAGGTAAAGATTTACAATGAAGTTCCATTCTAGTTTCTCACAAATACATATTTTAATGTGTAGACCATTATATACTGCTATGTCCGCATCATTTGCATTAGTGAAGATGTGATCCACACTATACAAGTAATGTATCCTACATCATTTAAAATTCAAACTTAATAAAATCATTTTTCTCCAAATTTTGAAAGTATAAAGGATGCTGGTTCTTATTAGATTACGCTTTAGAACCTAAATCCAAAAAAGACGGAAAAAAAAAGCTTTAGAACATAGCTAAGTCTGAAGGCCACACCAAATGTCAGACACATGCTCTGGATATGAAGTAATTTACCAGTTATCATTTAGTTCGTGAAATAATTTACCATTTATTAATGAAATTTTCCATCCAACGTGGATCAAAATCTTATGCATGCACGGAACATCTTGCAGGCAAGGATTGAGAAGATAGAGCAACTGGAAAATGATTTCAACCTCAGTGAGAAGGTATAACTTGCTCATTCTTTCATTTCTCTTCCCGTTTTCATATTATGATACTTGTAGCAGTTTAACACACTCTTACCTTCATACAGGAGGTTGATAGATTCCGTGAACTTTATCTCACTGAGCAAGAACAGAAACTAGATCTAGAAAGTGAGCTCAAGGAATGCAAGGTAATCATGAGCTGAAAGTTTTCTTATTCTTGCTCAATTACTTTGTGGCTTGTCTCTGACAATAATTCAACAAATGTTCCTTCAGATAAATCTGGAAAATAGAAGCAAAGCATTGCTTGATCTTCAAGAGAACCACAGGGCAGCCATCTCAACTCTGAAGAAAAAGGAGTCTATAATTTCCCAGTTGCTGTGCTCTGGTAAGATTGTAATCATCATCAAAATTTAGAGCCTACCTTTTATGTTCTACTTACTTGTGTATTTACAACTATTTCCATGTGCAGAAAAGTCTTTAATTGAACAAGCAAAGGAGTTACGAAATGAGTTGCAACATGCGTCCGAGGATATAACTTCACTCTTCTCAAAATTAGGTAACTGTTCAGCTCTTAGTGTGTACTTCTTGAAGATCCCTATGACGATGAACTGTAATAAGGCTTCCAACTTTTCTTATGATTTCCAAATGTGTATTTCTTCCTTGCATCAGAGATAAAAACATGAAGTTCAAAACGCTCTATATATAGTCTCTTCTTCACTTATTTCTTTCAACTGTGAATCTTGTAATCTGGCTTTGTAGTTGGCTAATAGAGTTTAGCAGCACCTGTTGGAAATGAGACCGAAATTCATTATATTCAAGGGATCTTTTAACCGCTTTCAGGGATCTAAGCAAGAAACTGTTTAAAACTCTTTACAGATCAAAAAGACAGGATGGAAGCAGAAAATCAGAACCTTGTTTTGTCATTTGGTTCTAAGCTAGATCAGAGTTTAAAATACTTGCACAAGACCATCCTGGGGTCAGTTTCTCAACAACAGCAACAACTAAGATGCATGGAAGAGCATGCTCAGTCATTCCTTGCAAGTAAATCTGATGTAAGAGAACAAAATTGTGTTTACTGTTGTTTCATCTATTTTTCAATTATTATTATTTCGTTTTAACAGATTATTACAAAATAAAAATTGACAGGCAACACATATCTTGGAATCAAGGATCAAGAGAATGTCAGAGACATATACTTCAGGCATCGAACTCTTGAAGGAACTTGACAATTCAATGCAAAAGAAAGCATCCTCTGACATGGAGCAGATAAGCTCTAAAATCTTATCTCAAAGCATGGTCGTTGAGCAAGTATGGATCAGAGGAGAAGAATTTAATTAATTTTCCCTTGAAATACTTCTAATGGAAATGTTAGAACTAATTTTTATTTTTATTTACAGTTTCTTGTTACCATGCTGTCGGAGGCCAAGGAGGTTATCGAGGACATTAAGGATTCTCTTGGTGAGCAAAAAGAGCTATTGGCATTATCTGCTCAACAACAAGAAGAGGTTGGTATTTTTCATTTCCCTTTCACAGATAGTATGTTATTCGAGTCTGTACTTGAATTAAATTTTATGCATGTCTACTGGAATTGGCAGGGTTTACAACGGAGCTTGATTTCTGCACAAGAAATTTCAAAGGCAACATCGTACTTTTTCAGTGACATCCATCATCAGGCTTCTAAACTCATGACCATTCTTGAAGAAAGTCAGACTGAAAAATCGAAGGAAATAGACGACTTCAAGAAAATGTTTAAGGTAAAGCTTATTTGATGGATATGGATTATGTACACACACATGTAAAAATAATAAGGGAGTGTAGAGAACTGACAAACACCCACTTCTATGAACAGGAAGAGGCTGCTAAGGAGGAAAAAGAGGCTTTGGAAAAAATTGCAGCGATATTAGCAAATTTGACATCACGGAAAACCGCTATGGTGAGTTACTGAAGAATTTATGGAAAGTTTCTTGAAATTTTGAACAGCTTATATTATTTTGTATTTGACATTTGAATCTAAATCATTAGGTCTCAGATGCATCAAGTAATATCCAGGACTCAAATATACAGCAGAATAAGAGATTGCGGAAAGAGATTTATAGCATGCAGCAGGTCTCAACTGATGCTAGAGAGGAGTTGAGCAAATACATGCAAAATGTGGAAAGTCATTTCGTAGAAGACACATTCTCAGCAGCCGAGACTAGGGCTATCATGGAAAGCTGCCTCCAGGATTGGTAAAGCATATTTCTTTTTAAATTTCTGAACAACCATAACAGAAAAGGAAAATGCCTTGTCAGGTGAATAACTTATAACTTCATTGCAAGCAGCACAAAGACTGTAGATTCTTCTAGGCAGCAATGGGAATATGCTCAGTCATACATAAGCAACCTTAATACAAGCAGCACTGCAGAGATAAAATCCGCTGTAAAGTAAGTAGTTTCTCTCATTTCGTGGTTCTGAATCTATCCCTTCCCCCCCTTTAGTTGGATTCTCATACCATGAGTGCTTCCACAGGGAAAATATTCACGCAAATCAATCTGCACATGAAGAATTTCTCTCTGCGTGTTCTTCGATGGATATGGATTTCAATGCTAGAGCTGGTGATATCATTGCATCCCTAGATGGTAATTCTCACTGTTTATGAATTATCAGAATCTTTCTTTGTGATAATGAGTATCCTTCTCATGCCTAAACCAAAAAAACACTTTGATGAGCTCTTGGCAGATTTGCTCATACGGGATCATGAAAGTAAGAAGGAAATTGACTCCATAACTACAATATGCTTGGATCAACTAAAGTTGACACAAGAAAAGCATGGCGAAAACATATCAAGCATCAGAAACCAAGCAGAAAAGTGCTTCACAAAAGATTATGCGGTAAGTCTGGTTCAGATTGAGATACTATAATGGATGGATTTCTCCAAGCGTGCAACTTCCTTAAGTTTACTTTGTCACACACATTCTCTTATATGAACAGGTTGACCAGCAAACGAATACAACACCAAAGAAACGAGCTATAACAGTGCCCAGCTTGGCATCCATAGAGGAGATGAAAACGCCGGCCTTAGAAGATCTCCAAGTAGAGAACATTTCAGACAACAACAGATGGAAGTTGGAACACAACGAAAGCAAGATCCCGCAGTTGCATATGGGAGCTTCACCTAATAGAACTCCTTTCTCAGATGTCAATTGATTTCTTTGAATAGGGGAAATCTTATAATCTTTTATCTTTTTGGTACAAGATATAGGAAACCAAGCGGCAAGCAATCAAGAGGGGGCCAGCTTTTGCTTTCTGCCTTCTGGTATGATGTTGCATATATGCTCATCGACTGATGACAGTTATGATGTTAGCCTGCATATTTTGTTAAAAAGTTGACTACCGCCATAGTATAGTAACAATAATTCTTGCTGTTTTCATTAATTGTATCATTTTTACTATTTACTACCGCGAATGGCTATAATTTCCAAACAGAATATCCGAAGTATTCCCAAATAGACAAATCTCTTATATATTACTACCGCGAATGGCTATAATTTCCGAACAAGATATCCGAAGTATTCCCAAATAGTAGCAGCTAAAATGGTGTGTTTTGGTTATTACATGTTCAGAACCCTTTCGGACATTCCAATTGAATAGACAGATAACAGTAAAAATGATACGTTTTGATTGTTACCTCTTCGGGAACCCTTCTGGTATGATGTTGCTCATCGACTGATGACAGTTATGATGTTAGCCTGCATATTTTGTTAAAAAGTTGACTACCGCCATAGTATAGTAACAATAATTCTTGCTGTTTTCATTAATTGTATCATTTTTACTATTTACTACCGCGAATGGCTATAATTTCCAAACAGAATATCCGAAGTATTCCCAATAGACAAATCTCTTATATATTACTACCGCGAATGGCTATAATTTCCGAACAAGATATCCGAAGTATTCCCAAATAGTAGCAGCTAAAATGGTGTGTTTTGGTTATTACATGTTCAGAACCCTTTCGGACATTCCAATTGAATAGACAGATAACAATAAAAATGATACGTTTTGATTGTTACCTCTTCGGGAACCCTTCTGGTATGATGTTGCATATATGCTCATCGACTGATGACAGTTATGATGTTAGCCTGCATATTTTGTTAAAAAGTTGACTACCGCCATAGTATAGTAACAATAATTCTTGCTGTTTTCATTAATTGTATCATTTTTACTATTTACTACCGCGAATGACTATAATTTCCAAACAGAATATCCGAAGTATTCCCAAATAGACAAATCTCTTATATATTACTACCGCGAATGGCTATAATTTCCGAACAAGATATCTGAAGTATTCCCAAATAGTAGCAGCTAAAATGGTGTGTTTTGGTTATTACATGTTCAGAACCCTTTCGGACATTCCAATTGAATAGACAGATAACAATAAAAATGATACGTTTTGATTGTTACCTCTTCGGGAACCCTTTCGGACATTTCGATTGGACAAACAATCATTTTCAATGTAAGATGGACGGATTTGATGCTACTCAAGCCAGACACTACTATGCATAATGTCCTTGTAGAATTTGTCTTCTCAAAGTTTGATCTCAATGCAGGATTTTGGCAATTAGGTATAAGCCCAGATGAAAGGCCCAAAACAGCCTTTTATTAGGTTCTCTCTCAAAGCACGAGGGAGTCTTCCCTCAGCTACTATTACTTATCCATGAGTTTTCAGTTCACCTCTATATATCTTTATGAGTATGCTTTGCGTTCCCCTCCTCCATCTATATAAGGAGTGAGGATTTCAGTTTGTAAACAGAGTTCTCTAATATATTACATCCGCGAATGGCTATAATTTCCAAATAGGAAATCTGCAAATATTCTCAAATGGTGTGTTTTGGTTGTTACCTGCTCGGAAACTCTTTCGGACATTCCGATTGGACAAACAAATAACAACTAAAATGTTACGTTTTGATTGTTACTTATTCGGAAACCCTTTCGGACATTCCGATTATACAAACAATCATTTTCCATTTCTGAAGCAGGAGGAGCAGTGATGCTTCTTAAGCTAGTCAAATTTAACGTCTTATGCTTGAAAAGTCTTGCCATCGTGCAATTTGCTCATTCAAAACGCAATTGGATGATAGTATGTGAAATTGTTTACGCTTTATTTTTTATTCACACGAAAGCACCCTCACAATATTTTTTAATCACTAAATTAAAGATATTTAATATTTCATTCTACTGACTATTCTCACTCTGTGTCAATGAATTTCTATTTTGTCATTTACATATTTATTAGAATCCGTATCAGTGACGTAGGTAAAATATTATTTTAGTAGGAGAAAATCTACCATACAACGGAGGTATCACGTCATCTGTGTAACAATCCAATAATTCATTGTCACGTGTGCTAAAATATTAAAAAATAACTAAAAAGATGGATATTAAATTATACATGTCATTTACTAATTAGTTGATGATAGCACGTCACTCGTACCTCCGTCACACCAAAGAATTACTCTTTTAGTAGGGTCAAATTTAATTTTCTCACAAAGTGTTACATTCTATTTCATTAAGAAATTAAATTTTTCATTAATTTATTTGACACATTTTTAAAAAAAAAAAATTTTAAAAATTGGATTTACTACTACTAATACTATTATAAATATTGACATTTCATAATAAACTAAACTTTTGGATATTGCATTACAGTATTTTGAATACTTGAAATGAATAATTGAATAAACAGTTGTTTTTTTTTAAAAAAATATTACAAAATGATTCTACTGAAATTACAATAAAAAAAAAATATCAAGACTTATTATGGGAAGTCGATTTCAAAGATGAAGCCATGGGGTGTGAATTACAAAATAAAAAACGGCTACATATGAAGTGGACAATTTTGTTTGCTTTTCTAAATGCGTCAACTAAAAACATTTGAACAAATCATACCTATAAATGTTGTACGACTTTTTTGACAATCTCTTGTTGTGGGCAGAGATTAAATTAAAATAGGTGTTTAATTGAATATTATGTTAAGTTTTTTTTTTTTTTTTATTATAAATTATTATTAGTAGTTATTAGATAAGAATTTATAAGTAATGAAATTGCGAAGTTTTTCGCAGATTTGTTCGTCAAACAAAACAATCAACAATCAAGAATGCAAGATTTTTACCGTGGTTCGCCGGAAAATTCCCGACTACATCCACGTTGAACTCCGGAACAAGGAGCTCGCTGCACTAATCACTTTCAAGATTACTCAAGAATCTTGAATCCGTTTTACAAAGTAATTTCCCTAAATTACTCAATAAACCCTAATCTCTAAAAGTGTCAATCTCTCAAATTACTAATTGAAGATTACACTAATTTGGACTAGGAACAAGGCTTAACACTTAGCCAAATAATAGGAGAAAATTATGAGAAACAATAATGAAAAACTTAATCAATTCTCAACCTAAGCACCCTTTATATATTATGAGCCAATTTATGTAATTGGGACAACGGCAAGGATTGCGCCACGTGTCCTTTATCCAACGGATGATAAAGACTTCACATTTTACAATCTCCACCTTGAAGCCAAAAACATCCACCACTTCCAATCATACACAAGGATACATTAAGGCCAATATAACACAGCAAACTCACCTACTTCCATCATCGTTCATGTCGGCTGCAGGGTTAGCCAACCCCCACATGCAATAGCTTCATGCAGTGGGAGAGTTTGGTTGCAGTCACAATTTTTGTCCCATGTCAGATGGTTGTCTTCAGTTTGAACCTTCTTAATCTCAATCTTACCACTTGAGATAATTTTCCGCACAAAATGATACTTCACATCCACATGCTTGGTTCTCTCATGATGTACTGGATTCTTGCTCAGATGTATTGCACTCTGATTGTCAGAATACACAACTGTCTTACCCTGCAGCTGTTGTATTTCGGTTAAGATACCCTGAAGCCAAATGGCTTCCTTGAACACATCAATTATGGCTATATATTCTGCTTCAGTAGTCGAGAGTGTAACCAACGATGTAATTTCCACCAAGTGTGAAATAGTAAGCTGTAGTTGACTTTATCGAGTCTCTGTCACCTGCAAAATCAGAATCAACATACCCTACCAAGTCTAAAACGTTAGATTTGGTAAAACATAAGCCATAATCAACAGTAGTATTTAAGTATCTTAACAACCATTGCAAAGCACTCCAGTGTGCTCCACCTGGATTAGACATAAACCTACTCAATAAAGATACAGCGTAAGATAAGTCAGGTCTAGTACTAATCGTGGCATACATCACAGAACCTATAGCATTTGCATAAGGTACATTTTCCATTTTAATCACCTCAGACCTATTTGCAGGACTTTATGACTTAGACAAAATAAAATGACTCGCAAGAGGCTGACTAACCGGCTTACAGCCACTTACTCCAAATCTAGATGCTACCTTTTGCAAATATGTGGATTGATGTATTTTAAGACAATTCTTACCTCTATCTCTATCAATGGTCATACCTATGATTCTCTTTGCACTACCTAGGTCTTTCATGTCAAACTCACTGTTCAACTGCTTCTTAAGATTGTTAATAGCATTCATTGATTCAGAGATTAGAAGCATGTCATCAACATACAATAACAAATACACATGACATTTTTCATCAAGCATGAAATAGAAGCAACTATCATATTTACTTCTCATGAATCCAATACTAAGCACAAATGTATCAAATCTTTTATATCATTGTCTAGGTGACTGTTTAAGACCATATAAGGATTTATTAAGCAGACAAACATACTCATGATGGTTTTTATCTATAAAACCCGCAGGCTGAGACATGTAGTTTTTCTCTTCTAATTCCCCATGTAGAAAAGCAGTTTTCACATCCAATTGTTCCAATTCAAGATTATAATACACTACTAGAGCTAACACCATTCTAATAGTTTTAAATTTAACTACAGGTGAGAAAATTTCATTATAGGCTACCTCTTCCCGTTGAGAAAATCCTTTTGCTACAAGTCTGGCTTTAAACCTAACAGGGTCACTAGGCAGTAGTCCTTCTTTGACCTTAAACAGTCACTTACACTCAACCAACTTTTGATTTTTAGGCTTAGGAACTAAAGTCCAGTTTGGTTTTTCCTAAGAGAAGACATCTTCTCTTCCATAGCCGCTTCCCATTCAAGTTTATGGGTGGACTTTAACGCCTCTCCTAAGCTCGCAGGCTCAATCACATTTATTTCATGACTTGATATTAACGCACAGAAATACAAATCATTAGTTGAGTAATCATATCTGGTAGGAGGCCTGACCTGCCTCCTACTTCTGTCTCTTGCTAGCTGGTAGTTGGCCAATGTGTCTTGTGGTGTTTCATCATGCTGCTCAGTTTGATACAGTTGATCTACTGTGTCCTCTTCACTTTGTTCTTGTATATCTGCTACTTCATTTCTGTTTTCCTCCGGATTATTTCTCCTGGGCTGGGTGTCCTCAGATGTCTCTGTGTCTGACATGTCACCAACTTGATCAGCGGTCCCTGATGTCCCTGGCTCCACCTGCATCTGAGCTCTACCTGCAAGATCAAAATCTGCTAGATCCTTTTCTAAGGCACCTGGATTCTTGTTAGTAGATTTACAAGGAAAACAAAGTTCATTGAATATAACATCCCGACTAACTATGATTTTGACTCCAGGTGATTCCATTTCCCATAACCTATACCCATTTGTCCCTTCTTGATATCCTAAGAAAACACACTTGATAGATCTCGGTTCAAGTTTACCTATGGACTGGTGAGCATAGGCTTCACAGTCAAACACTCTAAGGTAGGCAAGCTTATTAGCCCTACCAGACCAGATTTCTTTAGGAGTCTTAAACTGAACGGAACTATTTGGGCTCAGGTTAACTAAATGAGTAGCAGTATTGAGGGCCTCACCCCAGAAAGGCATCGGATGTTCGGAAGAAAATAGAAGACATCTGATCTTTTCTAATAGGGTTCTATTCATTCTCTCCGCAACTCCATTCTGTTGAGGGGTGTGTCTCACAGTCCTATGTCTCAGGATACCCTCACTAGTACAGTATTGATCAAACTCAGTATTACAAAATTCTAAGCCATTATCAGTTCTCAAGACTTTCACTTTGTTACTAGTTTGATTTTCTACTAACACTTTCCATTCTTTAAATTTAGTCAAAGTTTCATCCTTTGATTTTAGTAAGAAAGTCCATACCTTCCTACTGTAGTCATCAACAATAGAGAGGAAATATTTCTTACCCCTATGAGTCTGGACCTTTGCTGGTCCCCATAGATCACAATGAAGATACTCCAGACTCGCCTTTGACAAGTGAATTCCAGTTGGGAAGCTCTGTCTGTGCTGTTTGCCCAACACACAGATCTCACAAAACTCAAGTGGCTTCAACTGGTCCTTTCCAAATTGTCTCTGCTTGCTGAGTACCTGCATTCCTTTCTGGCCTATGTGGCCAAGTCTCAAGTGTCATATATTAGTCATATCAACATTAGAAATTAAAGCAGAAATGAGTTTTTCCGAGAATTCGTGTTGGCCATTTAGAACATACAATCCGTTTCTTTTTATACCAGTTAGGATTAGTTTATTACCCTTAGATATGTGCATGTTTCCTTTGTATGCTTTATATGTGAAACCTAATTCATCTAGTGTTCCTAGTGATATCAGGTTTCGTTTCAGGTCAGGTACATATCTAACGTCAGTAAGTATCCTAACTTTACATCATGAAGTTTAAGTGTTATGTCCCCAACTCCCTATATCCTACAAGTATTGTCATTACCCATATACACAGTCCATTGGTCTGAATTTCTAAAGTTGACAAACCAGTCCCTATACGGACTCATGTGAAAGGAACACCCGGAGTCCAGAATCCATTCTCTACTAATGTGATCACTAGACACAGTCAATGCCTCAGATAGGCACATCGACCCCTTTTCGGCAGCCACAGTAGCGCTGCCTTCACTTTTCTGTTCCCTAATGAACTTATAGCAATTCCTTTTAAGGTGTCTCATCTTTCCACAATGATAGCACTTCTTGTCACTATTCTTATTCTTATCCTGTTTATTCTTTTTCTTCCCTTTAGGTTCTTGGTTATTAGTTTGATGATTATTCGGACCATTATATTTCCTTTCATTTTTTCCTTTCACGAATAAGTTCGCTCCTCCTCTCCTACTGGTTCTAAGTTCTAACTCTCTAGCCCTTATACCAGATATCACCAAGTCTAGCCTAGGTACAACTCCTGTGTACTGTAGAGAGTTCTTAACGACACTATATTCTTCAGGCAGTGCATTTAATAGAATCATAGTTTCGCTAGAGTCTCCTAGGGCTTGGCCCGTTCCTTAAGGATTTGAGTCATTTTCGTGAATTCATCCAAATTATCATCTATCGACTTATTAGTATCCATCTTGTAATTAAACAAATTTCCCTTTAAGAACACTAAATTTGGAGCAGAAACAACAGAATAAAGAGATTCGAGTTTACCCCAGAGTTGAATGGCCGTGTCCATTCCATCAACCTTTCTGATGATTGAGTCTCCCAAGTGGAGGAAGAACAGATTGTACGCCTCTTCCAGGATTTCGTCTTTCGTTTCCTTTTCCATCTTAGGCCATTTTTTGGATCGGGTTCCAATGTCAGGGCCACCTTATGGTGGGATAGCAAAACCCTCATCTTCTTCTTCCAATTGGTAAAGTCCCATTTTCCGTCAAAGATTCCAATGTCGAGTCTCATGGTCGACATTTTTATTTCCCCGAAAAACACAGTATCTAAATCCCCCAAAACACAGTGCCGCTATACGCACCCAAACTGCCTAAACATAATTCGGCAATTCCAATTTCTTTTCAACTCACTCTCGGTAATTGCTCACCACAAGCTAGAATCCGGCAATCACTCTCGTCTCGGCGACTCCAGACCTTGCGCTGTTACAGTAGCAATATTTTGGCAACACATTGCCTTAGACACCCAAACAGCAATAGGCAACACTCTCAGTAATTGCTCACCACAAACCAAAATCCGGCAATCACTCTCGTCAATTTCAATCGGCGATTCCAGACCTTGCGCACAAACCAGAATCCGGCAATCACTCTCAGATCTTAACTGTTGTATTCTGCGATTTGTCTCTGTTCTTAGTCTGCCGATCTTGATTTGGCCAAAGACCAGAGTCGGGCAAGACTTGTTCTTGAATCGTCACACACCAGGGTCTTCTCGGCAATCAAGAAAGAGGAATCTTCTTTCTTGATCGGCAACCCTAGAAGGATGAAGCTTCTCTTCTGATCCTGATCGGCAGACTAGGTTTTTTGTTTCTTGTTCTTGATTTCGGCGGTCTCTATTCTTTGTGTTTTTCGGCAGCTTTCAGCTCTGATTTTCTTCAATTCTGTCGATGGCTCATTTTTCGTGATTTTCGGCCAAGCAGTTCAATTTTTGACAGACCTCAATTGACGAATTTTAGGGTTTTTGTTCACAGAATGAAGATGGGCTCTCTTCTTGGGCTTTGATCTTTAGACCGCTAATAATCTCTTCTTCGGCCTACTGGATTTAATTCCAAAAAAGCTCTGATACCACTGTGAAGTTTTTCGCAGATTTGTTCGTCAAACAAAACAATCAACAATCAACAATCAAGAATGCAAGATTTTTACCATGGTTCGCCGGAAAATTCCCGACTACATCCACGTTGAACTCCGGAACAAAGAGCTCGCTGCACTAATCACTTTCAATATTACTCAAGAATCTTGAATCCATTTTACCAAGTAATTTCCCCAAATCACTCAATAAACCCTAATCTTTAAAGTGTCAATCTCTCAAATTACCAATTGAAGATTACACTAACTTGGACTAGGAATAAGGCTTAACACTTAGCCAAATAATAGGAGAAAATTATGAGTAAAACAATTAATGAAAAACTTAACCAATTCTCAACCTAAGCACCCTTTATATATGATGAGTCAATTTATGTAATTGGGACAACGGCAAGGATTGCGCCACATGTCCTTTATCAAACGGTTGATAAAGGCTTTACATTTTACAGAAATTTTATAAAAACTTGTTAAAAAAAAGGATCAGATTCAAATTCTTTGCTAATATACAATCAGTATAGATATATACACATTGAAACCTTGTATTTATAACCAAATTTACTTGAAACCGAAATCAATTTTATCCACCCCGATGCTACCCTATAACATGGATGGCGACCATAAATATGCTTTCCTTTGTAGAGTCAAACAAGCTTCAAGCATTGTCCGAACTCCGAAGCTTCGATAAAGAGAACATTTAGCTCGCCAATGGGGACTCCTTCCTTTATTCGTTCACCAAACTTTAGTCATTGCTTACATTTTCACATCTTCTAAAGAATCCAAAGCAAATTGTAAAATAAACCCACGTGGAGAAACCTCTTCAGTCAAGAAAATAGCCCTTGGTGCCATCTAAGAAGTAGTCTAACTCCACTTATATCCAAAATACCCCCTCCAAACTCCCATTCCAAAATCAGAAACAAATGGATAATTCTGTCATTTAACCACTAGAAAAGTCCATGGTCAGAAACTTGAAAAAGAACACAAAGGTCAAAGTTGTGAGCCTATATATATGAAACCCATTGAGAAACCTAGAGACCCATTAATTTAACGTGTGAAAAATTGAATTGTTATTTCAATTTTCATGGCCATGATGAGAGGTTTAACAAATGGAGAAATAGCAGAGAGGGTAGCAATGGCTAACTGTTTGATGATGCTTTCACAAAATAATAGCATTAATGAAACGACAAAGGCTATTATTAAGAAGAAGCGTTTAGCAAGTGATGATGAAGAAGTGTTTGAGTGCAAGACTTGTAATCGCCAGTTCCAATCATTCCAAGCCCTAGGAGGCCACAGAGCCAGCCACAAGAAGCCAAGATTAATTATGAACAAAACGTTGAGTTTAATGAAGCCGAAGATGCATGAATGCACCATATGTGGGCAAGAATTTTCAATGGGGCAAGCCTTGGGTGGCCATATGAGAAGGCACAGAATCGCCGCCATGAATGACGAACAAAGCTCCAAGTTACCGGTACTGTTGCGAAGATCGAATAGTAATAAGAGGGTGTTTGGATTGGATTTGAATTTGACTCCATTAGAGAATGATTTGGAGTTTTTGTTTGGGAAGATGGCTCCCAAGGTTGATCAGTTCATGATTTGATCATTTTAATTATATTTGTTGTGACAAATTAAACTAGTGTATTTCTTTTTTCATTGACATTTTTTCATTATTTCATGTACATGATATGGAATTATTTTTATGTTTATTTGAGATATGAAGGTTGAATTAGAATTATGAAATCATTATGCATGAAAATGTGTCCATATCTAGTCATATATATATGTTAACTGCACATAAAAATTAGATGATGCAAATTTTTTTTTTTTTTGAATCGTTGGAAACTCCGCCGTCAAATCATTCCTTCCGAGTTTAAGCGAAATAAGTAAAATTTCTGGCTATCCCAAGCTTTTACAAGAAACACATTGTCTGCATTCGAACTCAAGACCTCAATGTGAGATTTTAAGCCCTACACCACTAAGATAAGCCTGTTGGAGACAGATGATGCAATATTACCAATTAATTTGCCTCATATAAGTTAAAAATTCGGATATTATCTTTTTTTTTATTATTCAAATTTCCAAAAAATCGCAAGATACGCCCGTTGGAGACAAATGATGCAATATTACCAATTAATTTGCCCCATATATGTTAAAAATTCGGATATTATCTTCTTTTTAATTATTCAAATTTCCAAAAAATCGTTAGTAAAGGAAATTTCCATCTTCTTAAATTTTTTGTATAAAGATGCGGAACAATGAATAAATAAACTAATGGAGAAAAAACATGAAGAAAAATGAAATTGATAATTAAGGGTAATAGTTAAATGAATATATATGTAGAAACAATTAAGTGGAATAATAAATATTCAATATTGATATAATATGAATGTGTCATATCCGCATGAATTTTGATTGTCATAATTAGGATCATACTTATCAATTAGATTGATAAATAAGATTTTTATCAATCATAGATTGACTAGACTCCGAAGAAAAATCGGCAAGAATTAGATTGGATTGGATTTCATTTATAAATGGATTGAAAAATCTGAAATCCGTAAAATGTTGGGTTGGATGTAGATCTCTGTCTAAAATCATATTATTATTTTTTTGAATCGTTAGAAACCTCACCACTATATCATATCTTTCGAACTTAAGCGGAGCATGTAAATTCTTCGACTGTCATAAACTCTTACAAAAAAAACACACAAATTTGAACTCAAATATCCTTAAAGTGTCAAAAGACAGTCACGGAATAAAGCGAACAAAATTTAAAAGTTGTAATTGATTGTGCCAAGTTTATTTAATTTTTAAAAAAGTAAATAATTTTTTTATATAATTATGCTAATAATTGGTTGTGATGGGTATAATGAGGGGCGAACACGGTCCAATTCAGTATAATTATATTAAAAAAATTATAATTATAACTATTTGTTTTTTAATAGAAGTAACCGTTAAATTTTTCTTTTAAAAAAAATTATAATTATTTTTAATTGTCGGTTCAATTCATTTTTTTAATTTTTTTAACAATAACAATAAAAATTGAAATATTAATAACATTCATTGAATCTAATATTCATTCAAATTTTGTACACTATAACTCTAATATTCATCACAACTACACCAATATAAACATTAAAATTTAGGAAAATAAAAAGGAAACATAATAAAAATAAAAATAAAAATAAAAATATTTCATAAAATTAATCATCACTAAACACCAAGTAAATTAATAGTACAACAAACATGGAATATAAAAAAAAAATATGATTAAACTTTAAAAATTTTAATAAAACCAAATTATTCAGTTCGATTTTTTTTAGTTAAAAAATTAATTAATTCGATTCGATTCAGATTATAATTTAAAAATCAAACAGTTATTTTTTAAATAAAAAAAAAATTATTGGTTCGGTTTGATTTATTTTTATTCTATTCATTTTTTTCAGTTTTAGTTTTATTTTTGTCTCCTAAATATACCATTTTATGTCGGTCTTTAATCCCAATGTAAATGGGCCAGGAGCCCATATATTACGATTCGATAAGTAAATATAGAAGAAAAAAGAATGGGCTTTAAGCCTATTAAATGCAGCTTCTGATTGTGAATTCAAATATCTACAGGTCTAATTATTCATAAAAATATAATATATGAATATGTTTCTCTAAAATATTAGAGAGTAGACTTTCGGTTTTATGTTTATCTAAATATATTTATCTAATTTTCAATTAATTTTCAAATGGTAAATCTCTATAGAATTATAACAATATGTTCACATTGCAATTTTAATTCTATTTGAACGGATGTCAATATTCGTACTTTATCCGTCTAATTAATGAGTGTAAAAAATTATCTTCTTACCCATACATAACATACCAAGCCCTGCGGAGATTTTTTCCATCCGAGATACATGGCAATGCAGTTATTTTATCTATCTTGTATGTGTCAAACTAATATTGTTAAAATTTAGTATGGTAAAAGTTATATTTATCTTTAATTTGTAATGTTGAAAGATTAAAGTTATGTTGTCGTTAATATTTAATGTATAATAATTATGAATATATTAGAAACCAATTAATTGATTATGATGTATGAAGAGAAGCAACTATATATATTTTGGGCAAAAAAAAATGAAGGGAAAAATATCACAAGTAAGATGTTTCAAAACCTAAAATTATGCAAATAGCGAAAATGCCTGAGACACATTTAATATCCAACAATGCTGGTAATTGATGTCGGAGTAGACACATTTAAATATTAAGACGTGTTTTTGATAGATTTCGGGATTGAGTCTCTCGTGTTAAGAACAAAATCTTTAGGGGTCAACGAGTCAAAAAAATGATTTGGTTCGGTAAGGATTGATTAGATTTTATTTAGGCTTACTTTTAGAATCTTCTAGAGAAATTAATCATGATGGTTCTTGTTAGAAATTCTTCTAAATATTTCATTAAGGGTAATTTTGTCCTTTGGTTGGATTGGGTGCTTATGAGGGGTACAACCCTTTGGAGGGTTGCACCCCATCCCAAAGGGTGCCCTATTACCACTCTTCCATGCCTTATAAAAGAAGGATTTATATCCAAAACAAAAAGACAGAAAAGAGATCCGAATTTGGCAAGAGACATTTTGTTTTCCTTATTTGTTTTTGGAGAGAGTTTCACCACATTCCCAGTTTGAATACTTGTCAAAGAGTGCTCTTTGGACAAGAAGGAACCAAGTTATCCTGGGAGGACATTGGCCAATTGCGAATCTGTAAAGCACCTGTGACGGGGCCAATAAGTTCTTAAGGACAGAGGATTATCTCGACTTGGATTCAAAAAGGTTTTTCTTAAATTATCAAGTTTTAAGGTTTCTAGGGTTTATGCATATTAGATCCGATTTTCTAGTTTGATCTGGTTGTTTGCATGTTAGTTGATGTTTAATGACACTAAATTTCACAACAATGTTAAGAACTTATTGCTTTCTAGTGTTGTCAGACTGTAAATTCGCATGTTAGGGTTTGAATATTTTCTGGATAATTCGGACTGTGCATGAAAAACCCGTAGGGCGTTCGAAAGCTCGACGCACGCGAAGGCATAAATTTGATAATTCGTAAGAACGTTCGAACGCGTCTTTAAACGCAACTCGAACGCAAGCCTTCTGTCTTAGATCGTTCGAACGCGTACTAAACGCAACTCGAACGCGAACTCTATGGAATCATTCCGTTCGAACGTGTTCACGAACGCTATACGAACGTGAACTCTCTGGAATCATTCCGTTCGAACGCGTTATCAAACGCTACTCGAACGTGAACTCTCTGGAAACACATCGTTCGAACGCGTTATCAAACGCAACACGAACGCACACACATTGGACAGTCTCGTTCGAACGTAGATACGAACGTGACACTAACGAATTTGTCCTAAAATTGTTATAAACTGCAAAGACTTAGATTAATTTAATATTAACTTAGTAAATCATATACTGAAACACTTTAAATCTTGGTAGTATAGATTTAAGTTATTATTAGGGTGTTCAATTATCACAAGCATACACTTAGTGATAAAGTTGAAACTTATTTCTGTGTTGCATACTTGGTTGAGAATTTAAAGTGTAATTTTACACAAGTAATTTCATCCAATCTTGTTTGACACATACACATATATCTACACTTATCGTATATTGTTTTGTGACATTGAAAAAGTAGTTCTGAAAATGATATCTGGAACGGAGCTTATATATAATAATGTTTGCATGTTCCAGATATTCGGAAGAACTCGGTCTCGGGTTTGTATTTGTTTCTGACAAGTTTGTATTGACCAAAAAATGATGTCTATGTAGGAAAATGATACATCGCTGATGGTCTTTTCAATGACTGTCAATTGTGCTATTAATAAAGCTGAAACTTCTGCTTATATTATTGAGTCACAAAATGTATGGCATGGGAGGTTAGGACATGTTAATTATGATACAATGCGTACATTAATTAACATGAACCTTATACCTAAATTTGCATTGATAGCCAACATGAGTGTGAGGCATGTGTTGAAGCAAAAATACATAGAACATCATAAAACGAAGTTCTGAACCCTTGGAACTTGTACACACTGACGTGTGTGACATGAATATTGTGCAAATAAGAGGTGGTAAAAAGTATTTTATCACTTTTATCGATGAAAGCACAAGATTCTGTTAAATGTATTTGCTAAGGAGCCAAGCTGAAGCTATTGAAAGCTTTATACACTGAGAACGAAGTTGCAAATCAACTTGGCAAGTAAATCAAAAGAATCAGAAGTGATAGTGGTGGTGAATATGTTTCATCATTCGGTGAATATTGTTCTGTGCATGGAATTATTCACGAAACCACTGCTCTTTATTCTCCTCAATGGGATTGCTGAGTGCAAAGACCGAACGTTGAAGGAAATGATGAATGTCATGTTGACTAGTTCTGGTTTACCTCAGAACTTGTGGGGGAAAGCCCTGTTTTCCGCGAACTACGTTCTGAACAAGCTTCCTGTCAGAAGATTGGACAAGACACCATATGAGTTGTGGAAAGGTTATGTATCTTCCTACAAATATCTGAAAATGTGGGGGTGTCTTGTCAATTGCCAAAGTGATGGTTCCTAAACCTAAGAATGTGGAATAGGACCTAAAACTGTTGACTGTATATTCTTCGGATATGCTTGCAACAGTAGTGCGTATCGATTCTTGGTACACAAAAATGAGATTCCTGACATCAATCCAAATGTGATGATTGAGTCAATGAATGTAATATTTTTTTGAAGAGACATTTCCTTGTAAGGAAAGACAAAGAAGAGAGTCTCTCAAAAGATCTGTTGATACTGTCAATGACAGTGATCAGGTTGACCAAGAGTCAAATCAACATGGAAATGTTGAGGCAAATGAACCTAGACGTCGTCTAAGTCATTTGAACCCGATTTTCTGACATACTGGTTAGAAAATGAGCCTCGAAGCTATGAGAAAGCTATGTCTTCTCTGGAGGCACCTCTTTGGAAAGAGGCGATAAACAGTGAGATTGATTCAATCCTACATAACCATACTTGGGAGTTGGTTGATCTTCCACCAAGTTGTAAGCCACTGGGCTACAAATGGAAAGATGAAAATGGATGGATCAATAAATAAGTACAAGGTGAGGTGTCATAAAAGATTATAGACAGAAAAAAGGCCTTGTTTACTTTGACACCTATCCACCAGTGATTCGTATCACATCAGTATAATGCTTATAGCCATAGCAGCTGTGGACGCTGATTTCGGTCGAGGTCCACAATTGAAAATGAGTTGAGGGGCACAAACGAACCTGCAAAATAAGAGTAGAGCAAATGAGAAGGTTACGCCCACCTGTGTGGTGGAAGCCGTAGGCACTCCGACGCTCAAGTTAGCCAAAATATGAATAAGTCAAAGGCGAAAGGATTAAGGTCTTAGGATACCTCAACCACTGATTAATTGTCGTGTTGGATTTTATCTGATGATAGGAGTCGTGTCCGGATCCCTCTCTATTCTTTGCTTCTCTCTTTTATAGGTTCATTTGATGTGGGGTCCATCTTCTGCCCGTTGGAAGCCTCCTCAATGATGTTTTAATTTAGGTCATTTAGGTCTGATAACTGGCGACTGTATTCCTCCCCTGAAACTGTCGACTTCATGATGATATTTATGAATTCGGATCCACTTCCTGATCTTTGTAACTGGTGCCCGTTTGTCTGTCTTTATGTTAATGAGCTTGGGCTCGTGAGGCGGCCCATGGATCTTCTACCAGGCTCCATATCTTGTGGTTGGCTTCTGTGGTAAAAGTCGATTTTATCCCTGGGCCCAATTTGGCCCGTACAGCAGCTATATTTGGTCTTGAAATACATCAAAATGATGTAAAGACGTCATTCTTGAATGGTGAATTGCTGAAGAGACTTACATGGAACAACCAGAAGGGTTTAATGTTCCTGGATAAGAACAGAAGGTGTGCAAACTTGTAAAATCCTTGTATGGATTAAAACAAGCACCTAGACAATGACATGAGAACATTGACAAAGAGATGTTGTCAAGTGTGTTTAAAACTGATGAGTGTGATAAGTGTATATACACCAAATCAACTCAAAAATGATATGTCATTGTATGTCTCTATGTAGACGATATGCTGATAATTGGTAATAATCATGAGTTGATTCAGTTTACCAAGAAAGTGTTAACCAGCAAATTTGATATGAAAGATTTGGGAGTAGCTAACCTAACTCTTCCTCTATCAAAGAATACTGGCTTAAGCATATCGCAATTAGAGTATTCAAGGATCATCGGAAGTCTGATGTATCTCACGAATTGCACATGAACTGATATCGCTCAAGCTGTGAATAGGCTTAGCAGATATACTAGCAATCCAGGACATAACCACTGGAAAAGCCATAGTAAGTGTTTTGAGGTATAAGAAACTTCAAAATATGGGCTACATTACGAGAGATATACTGCTGTTCTAAAGGGATACAGCGATGTTGGATATCTGATATAGTGGATTCCAAATCTACGGTTGGATTTGTTTTCACACTTGGTAATGCAGCCGTGTCATGGAAATCCTCGAGGCAAACATGTATTGCCCGGTCTACTATGGAATCAGAGTTCATCGCGTTAGACAAAACAGTGGAAGAAGCAGAATGACTTAGAAACTTCCTAGAGTATATTCCTAGTTGGTCCAAATCGGTGCCAGCGATTAGCATACATTGTGATAGCCAATCGGCAATTGGGAGAGCCCAAAATACAATGTATAATGGTAAGTCTCGACACATACGTCGGAGACATAATACCATACGTCAACTGCTTTCAAGTGGCATAATAACGATCGATTATGTCAAGTCGAAGGAAAACCTAGCGGATCCACTAACTAAAGGTTTACCTCGAGCGCAAGTTGAGAAGTCATCGAGGGGAATGGGCTTGAAGCCTATAATCTAAGAATTGTCACTGTGGAAACCCAACCTAGCTGACTGGAGATCCCAAGATCTAGGTTCAAAAGGGACAACAGAAACTTTGTGCAATTCAAAACAAGCACTGAAGAGTTTCGTACTCTTTCCCATTCCGATAATGACGATGAGTGTTGTCTCTCATTGGTTAGGATAAGCTAAGGCTTTTAATGATCACTATATTAGGAGATGAGTCCTAATGGGGGTAAAGACATATTACCTCTTCATAGTAGATCACCTATTTCAAGTAAGAAGTGAGGCCGCTTCAATGGGAACCTTTAAAGGCGGGTTACCCTAAAGTGCTTAATGAATCCGAGACCGTTGTTCAGGGCCGAAATGAACACAACCGTAGAACGGGAAAATGGTCGAATTAAAGCTCTGCGTTGGTAATTGTCTTGGTTTACACTAACGACAGAACAGTTCAAGACTATGGGTCACTGGTTTGCCAAGTAAATCCGATTGTCACTCACTAGGAAAGGTTCAAGGCGAAAGCTACCTATTTCGATGCAGCTTTAGTTCATGGTAACTCTCTCAAGTGTCTCTATGAATATTTGAAGAATTGTGGGGGATTGTTGGAAATTCTTCTAAATATTTCATTAAGGGTAATTCTGTCATTTGGTTGGATTGGGTGCTTGTGAGGGGTACAACCCTTTGGAGGGTTGCACCCCATCCCAAAGGGTGCCCTATTGACACTCTTCCATGCCTTATAAAAGAAGGCTTTATATCCAAAACAAAAAGACAGAAAAGAGATCCGAATTTGGCAAGAGACATTTTGTTTTCCTTATCTGTTTTTGGAGAGAGTTTCACCACATTCCCAGTTCGAATACTTGTCAAAGAGTGCTCTTTGGACAAGAAGGAACCAAGTTATCCTGGGAGGACATTGGCCAATTGCGAATCCGTAAAACACCTGTGACGGGGCCAATAAGTTCTTAAGGACAAAGGATTATCTCGACTTGGATTCAAAAAGGTTTTTCTTAAATTATCAAGTTTTAAGGTTTCCAGGGTTTATGCATATTAGATCCGATTTTCTGGTTTGATCTGGTTGTTTGCATGTTAGTTGATGTTTAATGACACTAAATTTCACAACAGTTCTCACAGTCATTATGTTTTAATTAACTATTAAATCAAAATAATAATTTTATATTTTTCAAGAAATTTCATCCTAAGTAATGTGATATTCATTCATTGGATGATAGAAATTGTTAAATTACTTAAAATATCACATATCACTTACTTTGGAACATGTAGATTTACTCTTGAGCTTTATCATTGTTGGGTTTAGATCTACAAGGATCTCCCATATTTTTAGATACTTGTGCATTGTAGTATGGGTTGAACAAGTAGTCCCCAATATTGAAGTTCATATGCATTATTCAATCCAAAAGTTTGATTCAAGAGTTGGAAAGTTATTTAAGGTTTATATTATTATTATTTCATTCACTATTTTCAATTGATAACTGATGTGGGATATTTTTTCTATCACCTTCATCACATGCATATCAAATTTTCTTTACAGATCATTGTCACGTGGTAAAGTAATGTGGGTGAGTTTGATTTAGAGATTATATAAAAGCTCATTTACTAACTCAACTCAAAAGTTGAAAAAATTACCAAAACTTATATTAATAATCCAACAACAATTCTTATATAATCGATGTGAAATATTTTTTCTATCACCCAGTTATAATAAGTTTCTAAGTTAAATGTTTAAATAAAGATTGATGTTATCTATATTAACCAAAAAGCCTATCTAAAATTATCACTACAAGAAACATGATCTTTAGCATACAAAATTTTAGCGTCACAACAAAAATCATCGCCAGATATATATTTAGCGTCGCCAAAACTATGTGAAGCTAAAAGTAACAATATATTACGTCGCAAGGCTCGACGATACTATAAGTACAATATTTAGTGTCGCCAAAGATATGTCGACCAAAAACTTTAACATTAAGCATCACTATGAAAATTTCGATGCTAAATATCAACATTTATTGTCGAATATAGTTACCGACATTAAATGTCATCATTTTTAGCGTCGCTAACTAAATTCGATGTTAAATATTACAACACTTAGTGTTGATACCTAATTTCGACATTAAAAACATCCTAATTTAGGGATCACTTGCTTCTCGATCGTCAGAATGCGGCAGCGACTATTTCTCGATCTCCGGCTCCTCAGAGGAGGACACTGTTTTGAGGGAGTAATTGAATGAGAGTCAAGATATGATGAGGAAGTAGAAGGAGGAGCACGATCGGGAAATGGTACAATTGCGGGCATTTGTGGAGAGATCGCTTGCTCAGAACAGTGTTACATGATCGACCTCCACAGTTCCTCCAGGCCGGACAGACGTAGCACCGACCTCGACCGATCGTCCAATCGTCATGCATGATTTTTCATTTAATGTAATAAAATTTTTGTATGTAATAAAATTTTTATTATATATATAATAATAATAATTTTAATTTAATAGTTGTACATTTCATTGGCGTCGCTAAAAGCCTTTGATTTTTAGCGTCACCGTATTTTTACGAAGTGGAATTGTCACATTTCTACGTCGTCTAATCCGGTTTCAAAGATAAAAATTGGCAACACAATTATTTTTAGCGTTGCTTATTCTACAAGAATGCTAAAATAATTCCTTCACCAGTCTTTAGCATCCACTTTCTACATCGCCTGTTTTCGACGCCAAAATTTTTAGCGTCGACGTTGACTTCTTTTAACGTCAAAGTTTGGCAACGTTAAAAGGTTGTTTTACAAAGCTCAATGATATTGAATGAAAATGATATATTTGCTTTTCAAAATCATGCCACCTAAAATTAATCATAACAAGTTTAATTAAATTAACAACTTGTATAACATAATGCTCGTACACATATTATAATAACTAATTTAAAACAGAAATTAAAGAGTAATTTCTGAAGTAATGAATTAGATAATCACTCTTAACATCATTTTCTCTCTTCTTGCGGAAAGAAACTTATCTATTTTAATGCCGTTTGAGTAATGCAGGTCCAAAAAAAATCACTAGAAAATCTATGGAAACTGATTTTAGTTATCAGATTATTATGACACCAAGTAAAATAAGAAGTAAGTAATATATAAATATGTATCTTATATGGAGATAAGGTCATTTAAAAGTTTATTTATTAGAATATAGATTTATTTAATAGTTCACATTTATAAAACTTATTACTAATAAATACAATAATTATAATGTCCTAAGATAATGCACATTAAATCTTAATTTTTTACGTTTTATCCCTCTTTATTTCTTTCTCTTTTTTTTTTATACTAAACCAACCTTTGACTAGCTTTTTTTTTTTTTTTTTTTGCACTTGTGAATAAAATTAAGTCTAATAATCATATCAATGCAATTATGACTAAATTTAATGTGATTTAAGTAAAATGTTATTGTAATTGAGCTCAATATGATTGAAGTAAAATATGATTGTGAATGACCTCAATGTGACTGTGAGTGACTGAGCTCAATAACAAATTATTATTATAGCTTATGATATAAATTCTGATTTCTTCTTTCACTCGTTTGAAATTAACATTGGTCCCTTCTGTAAATTATAGGCCTCTGCAATGTGATTTTATAGGTTTTTAGGATTGTAAATCGAATGTTCGAACAGAAAACTACGTCTGTTTTAATTAAAGTATTCATGGCTGATTAATATGCACAATACAATAACTCTGGACAATTTCGACTTTAGAAAAGTTTGAATTTAAGAAAGTTGATAATGAAAGGGTTATAATGAAAGTTGTAGATATTGATGTTAAAGTGTAAACAAAATTTTACATATTATTATTTTGAGTACAGATGAATGAGATATGAGTGTTTGAATATGTCTGATATGAAATATTGATGTAGATTCTGTAATGAAGTCTAGTTTGGAGGCGTGTATAACATTTTCTTAGAGTAATATTTGTTACTACTTTTTGTTGATGGGGATTGAATCAAATTTACTTAGGATACAACCAAATAATTCAAGAATGTAAGTCAACATTACTTGAATGCTTGCTTGAGAACTTTTATATAAAAGATGAAAAAACATAAAGTGTTTTTTAAACTTGTGTACGTATTTTCATTTCGTCCATATATGACACACATACACACATATATGAATAAGGCAGCTAAGCAGTTGAGCCGTCAAAAACATATGGCTTTTCATCTAAGAGACATGTCTCTTCGATTCAAAGTATATAATTTTTCATCTAAGAAACATGTCTCTTCGTTTTTTGTTCATGTATATTTATACTTATAAAGATCGATCCACGATTCGTCAGAGTAGGACATTTAATTGAAACATAAACTTCAGCTTTCAAAGCTTATATCATCTTTACATTGATAATTAATCATCTTATATTGAATTATATGTCTAAATTCAACATCAATCCCTCATTTGGTTAATTTATCAATTCAAAGATCAATTGAAGTTATAAAGTATAAATAAATATGTTTTTCAACTGTTGGGATTTGTATGCCCAACAAGTAAATGTGTTCGAAACATGATTGATTAATAAATTTGTGATTCTATTTTATTCCATGTATGCATTTTGATTTGCTTTATAAAATTCATGAAAATTCTGTGATTATTTATGTAGCTTTAAATTAAACATATATGTGTATGTAAAATGTTACATACATATATGCATGGATAAAATTTAAAGAGTAATAATCAAAATTTGTCCATGACTATGATTTGATGTTGGGAATCTTCAAATCCAAAGTCATAAATACAGTTCATTCCAGTATGAATGGTATAGTTCTATCCTGACTATATTATGTAGAGACATAAAAATGAATGTATTTTATATAATAAGATTATATTGGACAGGACCAGATAAAATTGAAAAGTTCTAATAATCCCGTTAAATATAGAACATCAATTTTATCATAAAGATGGTCATATATGTGATGATCTTAATTCATTGTATTTAGCAGACTCTTATATCATATTAATTTATTCTTTATTTACTCGGTATGGCTTTGTATTTATTACATTTCGTAAACCTTGTATTTTGGGAATGAGTTGAATGAATAGCTGGGAATGCTAACCTGATACAATGAAATCCGTTCATAAGATTCCCTTGTTTGTTAGTTCAGGACCTGAAAAATTAGCGCGCAATTCATAAAAGTTATGAATTAATTGTTCACTTAAGAATTAATGGAAGTCAAGGATAAAGATGTAATTGGAGAGGTTAACAGATTTTTTATACCTATCTCCTTTACGAATATGTTATGAAGGATCATTGCATAGGTAATGACTATATCAATGGACGAATACTTTCAGTAATTAATTCTATAATTCTGAGAGTGCAATTCTGGGTATTTAGTGGAGTTACTGCAGAATTAATAATTTTCGTTTGATTAATAAAATAGTTTATAATTAATCAACGGAATTATTGGAGCTTAGAATTATAAGTCCATCGGTCCCCTCGTCGTCTTCTATCATTGTTCGAACGATAATAATTGTGAAGAAAAATAGTTGGGAATTATTTAAAATAATTATGAATTATTTTACACTCTAATTATTCCATATAACTCTTGTTTGAAAATTATGACAAATGTTGTCTTAATATATTTATTAATAGATAATGTATCTATTTATTAATTTATGAAAATTAATATTTAATTAATTTGATTAATTAAATTTTAATTCAATGAGATAATATTTCAAAAGTTGAAATTTTGAAAATTATTTTAATATATTATCTTTGATAAATTATGAGATAAATATTAAAGGATTTATTTTGATTTTTTGAAAATTAAAATCAATATCCTTAAAAGATATGCTTGACATTATTTTTGATATTTGAAAAAATCAAAAACGTGGGCATAAGGTAGTGTTGGATTTTGATCAAAACAAAAATTCTTCCAAGAGAGTATAAGAGCTAATATACGTGGGCTATGTGAAATAAGGTTCTGAGATCACTTTTGATCGAAAAACAAATAACACACAAAAACAAAAAGAACAACAACAAGAAACAAAAAAAGTGGCTGCTGTAAAATTAAAAAATAGAAAAAAGTTTTCTTTGTTTTGGTTTTGAGAAAATCAAAAGAAAATAGCATTCAGGATTCGTCTCATGTGCTGAGTACACGAATCCTTCTAAAATTATAGTGTTCTTAGTAATTATTTTCACGCCCACACATGCTGTTGGAGGTGAGGAGATAAGACGGGGAAAATCGTGGTTCAAAGAATCGTGATACAAAGATATCCAGATCTGCAGGTATATTTCTTACTTGAGTTCTAAATATTTATATTATTAATGTACTAGAAAATACGGATCCGGTTTTTATTGTTCATGTAAAAATAAATTTTTTTTTCCTGATACCCAACACGATTTCCGCTACACATGAACTCTGAAAACAAACATCAACTTGAACCTTTAGATCGAATTAATATTTCAAAGTATTAATAAAATCTTTGGTTGACTATAACATTGTACATAGATTTTATATGTTAATACCTAAAGTATAATATACACATAACAACAATTGATTTCATCAAATCTCGAAAACCATCCAGCACTTTTTACGGCCTTGTACTCTATCCTTTCAATGAAACATATACAAAGACCAACCTCATATATTTTGTTAAAAGTTGTACTACTTCTCATGTTCACATATGTGGAGTTTTATTTTCCTTAGAAATTCCATTAAGAGTAAAAACTCATTCTCATTTTTATATAGTTACTATATATGTCATTTAGTAACTAAGCCACTGATCTATAACTTGTTACTACCCATTAAACTTAAGATCTATTGGTAAAATAGAGTTAAGTTGGGTTCTCGTCATAGGCTACTAGTTAGGGAAAGATTTCATACTCATCCCAATTGATTTAATACTGATTAAATCTCTCAAGAGTGTTTTAATTAGCGGATCTGTAAGATTATCATAAGATCTTACATAAATCACAATAACTACACCTTCCGGCAAAAATTGTCGTATATATTCATGTCTCAAGCTTATATATTTAGATTTTCCTTTATAGATTTTACTTAATGCTCTAAACATAGTAGCTTCACTGTCACAATACAAAGAAATATGTGGCATCAGTTGTGACTATAATTTTATATGCAATAATAGATTTGCCAGCCACTCTGCTTCTTTGTCTACAGCTGCCAAGGCAACAAACTTTGACTCCAAAGTGGAGTGAGTTATATATGTCTATTTTTTTTAAGCCCAAGAAATGGCTCCTCCAGCCAATATAAATATTCATCCTTTCATTGACGTTTTGTCACTTGAACTAGTAATCCAACAAGTACCTGAATACCCTTCTAGTATAGGTCAATCTCAGATGCGTCGGCGTAGGGCATTTAATCGAAATATAAACTTCATCTTTCAAAGCTTATATCATATTTACATTGATAATTAACTATTCGATGTTTAATTATATGTTTAAATTCAACAATATGAAATTATCAATCTTTTCTAAATATTTTTTAGTCAAAATGTCTCAATAATGGTATTTATTTTACTATTTATGATTTGTATATCAATAATATGTAATTTTTTTTGTTTAACATTTTATATTTGGGGAGATATTTAGATTTTAAATTCAAATTGTAAAAAAAAAAAAAAATGTGACACCAAAGTCTCCCACACGCCTTTGAGGCTCAATATGACTCCCACTTTAATCATGTGCCTTTTGTTCTTTGATTTGAATGGCATGTTCCTAAATAACTTTTAAGTTTTGTCAAGTTTGGTCGTTTTCCACACCAAATGATTAATACCATATCATCCATGTCACAATCCAAGAGAGATCACAAGACTCTTTTATATATAAACATGATCCGAGAAATGTTATGATATACGTAACCTATACCTTTGTTTTTCATAAAAAGACTATTTCCAAGACTAGTTGCACTCCCTAAATATTCCATTAGCATTAAATTTTTGTCTTTTGTGTTCGGAGTTCATTTCGAGATAGAATTAAGGAATTTATCCAAAATAGTATTAAGGAATTTAGTTCTCAAGGGGTGTGGTTTGATGGTGTATGGTCCAGGATCTCACATTGAGGTTCTGGGTTCGAATCCAGGAGGTGTACTTCTTGTAAGAGCCTGGGACAGCCGGTGGTTTTACCTGCGCCGCGGCCCAGAATGGATGGTTTGGTGGCGGGATTTCCATCGTTTCCAAAAAAAAAAAAAAAAAGTATTAAGGAATTTATCCAAAATAGTAGAAAGAACACATGAAGGCAGTTCCTTATGCTTCATAGCGGAGATGCAACTAGTATTATTTTAATTAAAATACAGAAATTTATTAGTGAAGTCATGACTGAAGTCATCAAGCTCTCATTGCCTCCTGAAATATATTTTTCTGTTTAAAAACCCTAACATCATTTTCTTTCCTCTTATGGATTATTTTAATAATGTCGTTGTAATGTCGGTCCAATTATAATTCTCAGAACTTTGCTACAAAATTACATAAGAGTAAAATAAGACTAATAATAATTAATTTTTATTATAATATGGAGATAAATTCATAAAGATTATTTCAAAATTATTCAATTATTAGAATGTTAGAGGGGTTGACAAGAGATGTTGGTTTTGATTTGCCGTAGCTTTGCTATAATGTATAAAGGGCATGTGTTCAATTGCTAACCTAGTGCTTATAATATTAATTATTGATAATGCATAATTAAGGAAAGCCTTGCTGTCGGATGATCCCAACCACAGGCTTTGCTTACTTAGACTTCATATTGTTTTGATGAGTCAACTATCGCCCAATTTCAATGGCTTGTTGACTAAAGGAACATTAATCTCCTTCTATTCATAGGGACCTTTAATACGAGCTAGGGCATAATCAGAATTTTGATTGGAGAAAATATTGAGAAAAATTATATAAAACATGAGGGCTAAACACTACAAAGCAGTGTTTTAAAACCCGGCCTGGTCCATCGACCCGGGATGGTGAGCGCGTCAAGGGTTAAAGGTCGGACCGTGGTTCAACCGGATAGTCGAATCTTTGAACGGATTTTTAAGATATGAGTTTTTGGGATCACTCAGACTTATCAGACGGCCAATACACGGATCAACCAGTCGGATCAATGCTACAAAGTTCAATTTAAGCAATATCATTGGCTAACATTGTAAGGACACCTAGGACACAACTTATCTCCACATTGGTATGATATTGTCCACTTTGGGCCTAAGCCCTCATGGATTTGCTCTTGGGCTATACCCAAAAGGCCTCATACCAATGGAGATATTGTCCATACTTATAAACCCATAATCCTCCCCACTTCTAACCAATGTGGGACTTTATTTGCACCCAACAAACATATTTAGTAAACTGGACCCACAGGACGTGACCTCAAGGTTTGTTAAAGTCAACTGAATGAGAGCTAAATTTAATTATTAGCACTTTATTGTAGAATTAATAATGACTCCGAATTGTCGTAATTTTTATCATGTTTCCCGACTAGTGCCATGCAAGAAGACAAGCTAATTAAACAGAGATTAATGTCATTGCTTAGCTAATTCATGAAGATTTAAAGATAATTAAGCATTAGTGCCGGAAAAATGAAGTCCAAAATTAGATTTAATGGTCATATCTTAAGAATCATCTGCCAAAGCTCAGAAGATTAGATAAAATAAATTGCCTTGGACCACAAGACAGTGAATAAATATCCATTAATGTATTTGTTAATGTGCTTGTAATTGCAATAATTGTCAAAAGTGATGTCGAGCATAACTATTTTAAGTTACTTTTCTAAGTTCAAACAATGCAGTCATTTTTTTATATGTGGCTCTTAATCACTTTTCACAGTTCTTTTCATAATTATTGTTAAGGCTGTTTATAATGTTTGTGTTTTACTAATTATATGTCACTCGTTTAAGGTCTCAAAAACTCAAGTCATCCGCGGCCCTTATTTGATCGGTTTAGAATTTTTAATTTAATGATTCGACTCATATTTCTAATATAATTCACTATTATTATTTCTCAATGGCTTAATCCTGAATAATAAATATAAAAGAAATCAAACATTATAAATAAGGTATTCATCTTCTAAATTTAAAATGAACATATATAATAGTCAATTGATTCTTTCTCTACGTGTATGACATTATGGTCTTGATTTAATTCAAATCAATAACTACGTGAATCATGTTTCCGGCTGGTGCCATGCTAGAAGACAAACTAAAACACAGTTTAATGTCATTGCTTAGCTAATTTAAGCTGAATTTAAAGATAATTAAGCATTAATGCCGGAATGATTAAGACCCAAAAGAGGGAAATTTCTCACAATGCTAAGAGTATGCAAAGAGTTGAACTATTTTTTAAAGTAAAAGGGTGGATAAGCACTATTTTTTGAAAGCATTTATTTTTGTCAACCTGGCAACGCCATTGGGAGCAGCTAGCATCGTTGGGAGCAGCTAGCATCGTTGGGAGCAGCTAGCATCGTTATTTTTGTCAGCCTCACCCCAAAATTTCTCGGGGCAGGAGGAAGAAACAAGCATGGATCGGACTGTATCTAGAATATGGCGATGTTTACGTTCAGCTCGTCCATTTTGTTGAGATGTATATGGACATGATCGTTGGACTAGTGTACCGTGATCGGTAAGGAATGATTGAAGCTTAGAGTCAAGATATTCCATAGCATTGTCGGTGCGTAGTATTTTGATGGTTTTGGAGAATTGAGTTTTGACCATTTTGGCAAAGTCAATGTAAAGCTGGGGAAGTTCGGACCGCTGTTTCATGAGAAATATCCAGGTAAAACGCGAATAATCATCAATGAATATCACAAAATATCTTGATCCCCCCATAGTTGGTGTAGGTGAAGGACCCCATATATCAGAATGAATTAAATCAAAAGGAGCAGTCGAAATAGACTGATTATTATTAAAAGACAAAGCCGGTTGTTTGCCAAGCTGACAAGAAACACAATATAAATCTTTGACTGTAATAGAACCTAAAGACCCATTGGAAATCAAAGGACGAAGTTTACTTAAGGAAGCATGACCGAGACGCAGATGCCAGAGATGAAGAGGAGAAGAGCTAGTTGCAGCACATAACTGGGAGATACGAGCGGAAGGAAGATGCAGGGAAGTGAGCTCAAACAGACGTCCAATTCTACGGCCTGTCCCAAGAATCTGTCCCGTCTGCGGATCCTGTACACGACAACCATTGGAAGAAAAAATTAGTTCAAGGCCAAGTTCACACAATTGTCCAACAGAAATAAGATTAAATGTAAGTTTGGGAATTAAAAAAGTGTTGGGTAGTGTGAGTGTAGAGGTAGTAATTTGTCCGGTTTGACTGACATTCATCTGTGAGCCGTCGGCAGTATGTATCGGCGGTGCAGTAGTGTTTAGATCCAAAGTGGAGAAAAAATGAGGTTGAGAAGTCATGTGATTACAACAACCAGAATCAAAAAACCAAGAGGAATTACCTGATGTAGTAGACAAGGCAGTGGAAGTACCAGAAGGAATGGAAAGTATTTGTCTAAGAAGGGATTCTAAGTTACCAGTAGGCATGTGAGAGGAAGAAGGGATACTAACGTCATTGGCGGCAGCAGCAGCTATCACAGGCCTCGGAGGTTGACCGGGTCGGGGAGGACGAGTGGGGCAATGTTCAATTGTGTGTCCAGACAGCTTGCAGTAGCGGCAATCTATCTTAGTGGGGCAATGAGATGCAACATGGCCTTTTTTCTTGCATTTGTGACATTCAATAAGGCTGCATTCAGTTAAAGTATGGCCAGATTTATTGCATGTACGACATATCTTGGGACCACCTCGGAAGGAGTGTTTGTTGGCTACGGCAAGCACGGTATCATCTTGAGGAGGCTTAAGTAACCCTAATCTGGTTTCATCAGATAATAAGCGAGAGACAGCAGCCTCCAATGTAGGCATGGGAGTTTGATGTAATAAAGAAGCTCTGCAAGATTCAAAATCATCAGTAAGAGCCCTAAGAAATTGAATTAACCTCATTCGCTCACGGTATGCAGTATATTTGGCCGCATCAACAGCACAATCCATCGGAGGTTCTGAAAGAGCAAGTTGATCCCAAACAGCCTCCATTTTAGCAAGAAAGCTGGTAATAGGCTGACATCTATCCTGTTTTAAATTATGCAACTCCTCTCACAATTGGTACTGACTAGAGAGATCAGAGGTAGTGTATCGCATTTCAAGTAAATCCCAGACTTCTTTGGCAGTGTCATAGCGCCCAAATTGGTGGTGAATAGAGGGAGTAGAAGTATTTCGAAACCATGTCAGAATCTGATGATTCTTGCTATCCCAGTCTCAAGACAATCCGCATACTTATCATCAGGCTCATCAACACTCTGTTTGGGGAGCTTGATATCCCCCGTGACATAGCGCCATAACTTTCGGCCTTTGAGAAAACTGCGCATCCCTTGAACCCAGAGACGGTAGTTTGAACCTGTGAGAATGGTAGGAATGGGCTGGATAACATCAGATTTGTCCATTTGGAAAAGTTCAGAGAGGTCCTGGAGTGGAACAACTTCACAAGGGACTGTTTGGAAACAGTAACTGGGGGAAGAACCTAGACGTCTAATACCATGTGAGAAACTGAGAAACCGAGAGAGAGTTTGAAGAAAATATTGTTTTCTTGTTATTCGATGAGAACATATGTTGCATTTATATAGGCTTACAAGCTCGGATATTTCGGGAAGGTATCCGTTACAATATTATGGTAATAATGTACAATTAATTACAAAATCAATTATAATCAATTGACTTAAATACAATTCATTATAATTGGCAATATATCATGCCATATCTTAATAAGCATTACTTTTTGTTTTTTCATCTCTAAAATAATAAATTCAAAAAATAAATTTTGAATCTTCTGTTGATGATGGTTTTTTGAAGATTATTACCCCGAAAAATGTTTAAATACTCAGGAGGGGTAAAACGAAGATTTTACTTGGCCAAAAAGCGGATGGCAAAGGCCGAAGGGCCCAGAAAGAGGGTGGGTCTGACAGAGAGATCTGACCTCATAGTACATAGGAGTTTTCCTGAGAACAGAGCGTCTTGAGGATGAAGCAAAGTTGTGATACCGATCCGACCACATGAAGAGTGGTGATTTGGGGTTTCCTGAGATTTTGTAGAACCTGACCCGATGAGGTCCATATGTGCGAACCCGACCTAATTGAGATGGGCAAGACTTTGATTAGTATTATCTTCCTCAGTATGCCGACCCGATGAACGAAGATGGGATCACAGGCCGACCAGTATTGAAGTCGTATGACGTATATCATACTTGCGAAGATGTGTTTCCAGAAAAATAATGATGAAGGTGGAAAATCAGCGGCTCACAATGGTCGTAGGTTCTGTCAGACGTCGTAGGCCGCCATAGGCCGGTGCAGTAACAGATGAATGAGCTAATCTGATTGGCTGGATTATGGATGGTTGAGGATGACAATAACTATAATCATGATCTTGTGACATTGGTTGACATCATGGTTGGTGGAATAATGTATTTTGAAGCTTATATAAATTAAAGAGGTTGAAGTTACATATTCAAATGTTAGTAATTTTTGCATCTCACAAATTGTAAAGCCAAGAGCTTAAGAACTAGAGATAGAGAGAGAAAGCTGGCCAGTTACCCGACCACTTGAGAGAATTATATGAGACTTGTATAAGAACCGAAGTGTTTTATTACTGAACTATTTCATCCTCTCATTTATAGCTTGGGTCGGTCTTGACCCCGAGACTTAATAAAATATCTCATTTTTTCCATGGATGTAGGTTGGAGCTACTCTTCACTGAATCATATAAATCTATGTGTTTATCATGTCTGCTTGTCAAATTTATAATCAAATTTATACAGTTTCCTACTAACCAAACAAATTCATTATTTGAGAGATGTTTATTAGATGGGTGAATTCCCTATTTTACTCTTCGAATCAAAAAAAAGTTGTCTAACATCTTCAAAAAATTTGTCATTTTGAGCGCAAAAAATAAATTTGGTGCTAAGAGAGTAATCACAAAGTACAACTAGCAATATTGTAATTAAAAACAGAAATTAATTAGTGAAGTCATGAATGAAGTCATCAAAGCTCATTGATTTTCTGGGAAATTTAATTTCTGGTCCCAGCAGAATATTGCTGTTTAAAAACCCTAACATCATTTTCTTTCCTCTTATGGACAATGACTTATATATAATAATGTCATTTGTTGTAATGCCGGTCCAATTATAATGCTCAAAACATTGCTACAAAATTACATAAGAGTAAAATAAGACTAATAATAATTAATTTTTATTATAATCTGGAGATATAATTAATAAAGAGTATTTCAAAATTATTCAATTATTATTATTAGAATGTTGGAGAAGTTGAAGAGAAGTTTGTTTTTTTTATTTGCCCTAGCTTTGTTACAATGAATGAAGGGAATGCATTTATCTGCAAACTTAATGCATATAATAGACTAATACTAATTAATAATGCATAATTAAGGAGAGCCTTGCTATCCGATGACACCAGCCACATGCTTTGCTTACAAAACAATATTAGATTTAATCATAAACAGCTTTAATAACAGCTACTGATAGAATCAGGATTTTAGTTCGTAGAGGATAGTAATAGAGAAAATTTAGTTTTTGACTTGGCCGGACAAAACAGCCTTTTTGCAATTGTAAACAAAAGGATCAAATATAGGAATGATTTTTCTTCACTTAGAAATTAGAGTGATTAGTTCTTGTCAAATATATGATATTGTTGTTAGTTGATATGTAATTAATGTAAAGAAGTCAATAGCTTCTTGTTGTCCAGCTGCCATTGAAAGGTATTGTTATCTACTGCAGGCCATCCTTGAAGACTAATGAAGATAGCTCCAAGCTAACTTTAGGTGATAAGTTGAAAGTATGGCTAACAAACAAAGAAAAGCCATGAATCAAGGAGTGAATGGTGGAGTAATAGTAACCAACCTTGTCCTATAAATTCAGCCTTCCAGTGAGTTTGTAAATCATCCCAATAAGTGAGCAATTGTGTAGAGAGTGTAAGTGAGGTTTTTGTGAGTTTCTTGTTTTGTAAACTTGTAGTATTATTCTTGGTAGTAATAATACGAATTCGGTTTTTCCTCAAACACTTCCTAAAGTGATCGTGATTTCACAACAAGTGGTATCAGGAGCTTTGGTTCTTCATTGGGATCGAAAAACCGAAGAACGGAGTTTGGTTCGGAAAATTCGAGTTCCGGAAAAGTTGTCAAAAATTCAATTTGAGGGTACCATCAGCTAGTTCACGTCGAGGCGAGCACGGTGGTATTTTCCGGCGATCAAACCGACGTCCCAGCAGACCGCACGCGCCGCACGCGCCTTCCAGAGAGCTTCCCACGCGCCAGCACTCGCTCCACGCGCCGCACGCGCTGCTGAAGGTTGAAGACGATCCGCGTCAGCCGCCACGTCATCGCCACGTCACGCCCAGTCAGCGACACGCCAGCGCCACGTCAGCCCAGTCAGCGCACAGTCAGCGCTGAGTCATCTGCCACGTGTCCGACACGTCATCCGCCACGTCAGCCGCCACGTGTCTGCCACGTCAGCCACCGTCCCACTTTGCCACATCACCGCCACGTGTCTGCCACGTCAGCAAACCGGTCCCACTTTGCCACGTCAGCCGCCAGTCTGCCACGTCAGCAAACCGGTCCCACTTGCCACGTCAGCACTGCCACGTCAGCAGCCTGGTAAATTTCATTTAGCCCCCTGAAGTTTTGAAATTTACAGTTTTGCCCCAGAAGTTTTAGGAATTTACAAATCAGCCCCTGTGTCGGATTTAGACCAAAGAAGTGTCTATTCCACCATTTTCGACCGTTCCGGACGCAACGGTGACCTCCGATTTGTGAAATTCAGACCCGATTTTAGTGTATTCTCATTTTAAACTTTAAAACTTAAAATGGAGATGGAGGATTCTCATTCTGGTGCAATGATTAAACTGGCTGCCACTAATTACTCCCTCTGGAGACCTAGGATGATAGATTTTTTACATTGTAAAGATCTGTTTGATGTCATCGAGTTGAAGGGAGTGAAACCAGAGTCTGTTAAGGAGTATGACTGGAATAAACTCAACAACAGAACCTTGGGTCAGATTAGGCAGTGGATCGGTCACAATGTCTTCCACCACGTAGCACAGGACACAGATGCTTATGAAATGTGGAGGAAATTGGAAGACATGTTCCAGGCCAAAACAGCTCGGAATAAAGCCTTAATCATGAGGCGTTTGGTGAACCTGAAGCTACGGAGTGGAACTTCCGTTGCAGAACACACCAACGAGTTCCAAAGCCTGGTGAACCAGTTGTCTGCAGTAGACATGCAACTGGCAGATGAAGTTCAAGCCCTCTTGCTACTCAGTTCTCTTCCTGATAGCTGGGAGACTCTGGTGGTTACTCTCAGCAACTCAGCTCCAGGAGGCAAACTTACCATGCCTATGGTAAAAGATGCCTTGTCAAATGAAGAAGCCAGAAGAAAAGACGTGGGCTCAGATCAAACAGAAGCCCTTGTCTCGGAGCAACGAGGAAGACAACATGAGAAACATCAAGGTGGGAGAAGAGGCAGAAGCAAAAGCAGGGGCAGGTCCAAGGACGGGAAAAAGACATACAAGTGCTTCCACTGTGGCATTGAAGGCCACTTGAAGAAGAATTGCCGGAAACTGCAACGGGAGCAGGGACAAGGCAATAACCAGCCGAAGAAGAATGATGCGGAGACACTAGTAGTTACTACAGTGGATGTAGCTATATGCTCCGGCCAGGAAGAAGCATGCCTTCACACCGCAACTCAGGATGTCGAGTGGGTGGTAGATACTGCAGCATCCTACCACGTCACTCCTCACAGAGATTTCTTCACAACATACAAAGCAGGAGACTTTGGAGCAGTGAAGATGGGGAATACCAGTTCTTCTCAGATAGCGGGAATTGGTGAAGTACAGTTGCGGACAAATGCAGGGTATACAGTAACCCTGAAAGAGGTCAGACATGTTCCAGAACTTCGGCTCAACTTACTCTCGGGAGTAGCCCTTGACAAACAGGGCTATGCTAGCCACTTCAGCAACGGCACTTGGAGGATGATAAAAGGTGCCATGGTCATCGCCCGAGGACACATCTGTGGAACCTTGTACAAGACTCATGTGAAGATTTGTGCAGAAAGCCTCAATGTAGCTGAACGGGAGGCTTCTCAGAATCTGTGGCACCAGAGACTCGGTCACATGAGTGAAAGAGGGTTGTCTACCTTGACAAAGAAGGATCTAATCACCGTCTCCAAAAATGCTAATTTGGATCCTTGCAACCACTGTCTATTCGGTAAGCAACACAGAGTCTCTTTTAATTTCTCTTCTACAAAGAAATCAGAGTTACTCAGTCTGGTGTACTCTGATGTATGTGGTCCCTTGGAGGTAAACTCACTAGGCGGTAACAAATATTTTCTGACTTTTATTGATGATGCTTCTCGGAAAGTATGGGTGTATTTTCTGAAATCAAAGGATCAGGTCCTGGATTATTTCAAACTGTTCCATGCCATGGTCGAGCGTGAAACAGGGAAGAAACTGAAGTGCCTTCGCACAGACAATGGAGGCGAATACACTTCCAGGGAGTTCGATGCCTACTGCGGAAGTCACGGCATTCGACACGAGAGGACTGTTCCACGCACCCCACAACACAATGGTGTCGCTGAAAGGATGAACCGCACCATTATGGAGAAAGTCAGAAGCATGATCAGTATGGCTAAGCTGCCAAAGCCATTCTGGGGAGAAGCTGTTCGTGCCGCCTGCTACCTGATCAACAGATCACCATCTGTACCGTTGAACTTCGAGATTCCGGAGAAAGAGTGGTCTGGTAAGAATCCCTCATATTCTCACCTCAGAATATTCGGATGTTTAGCATTTGCACATGTATCCAAGGAGCTCAGGCAGAAGCTCGATGCAAGGACTACTCCATGCATCTTCATAGGCTATGGAGACGAAGAATTTGGATACAGGTTATGGGACCCGAAGGAAAGGAAGGTCATCAGAAGCAGAGATGTAGTGTTTCTTGAAGACCAGACAATAGAAGACATTGAAAAGCCCAAGATGCCTTCTAAAACCAGTGCCAACAATACTGATGCAAATCCAGACACAACCCCAGCACCAACACCAGAGGCCACAGATGATGATGGGGTGCAAGACATACCAGAAGCAGAACCAGAGGAGGAAGGAGGTGTTGAGCAGGGGGAGCTGCAGCCTGCTCCATCAGAGGCTTCGAGTTCATCCACAGATCCGGATGACAACAGACAGCCAGAACCTCCAGTACGAAGATCCGAGAGAGGCCGGATTCCATCAGCCAGATACTCAGGATCAGAATACATTCTGCTTACTGACGAGGGGGAGCCAGAAACCTTCAACGAAGCAGTATCTCATAAGACAAAGACAAATGGCTGCACGCAATGCAGGATGAGATGGAATCTCTGCAGAAAAACAACACTTATGAGATAGTCAAGCTCCCACATGGAATGAAGGCACTGAAGAACAAATGGGTATTCAAGCTCAAGAAAGATGGCAGCGGAAAAGTGGTGAAACACAAAGCTCGGCTAGTGGTCAAAGGATTCCTACAGAAAAAGGGAATTGACTTTGATGAGATTTTTTCACCGGTGGTAAAAATGGCTTCAATCCGAGTTATCCTAGGATTGGTAGCCAGATTGAACTTGGAGCTTGAACAGATGGATGTCAAAACAGCATTTCTTCATGGTGATCTGAATGAAGAAATCTACATGGAGCAGCCAGAAGGATTCAAGGTTTCAGGTAAAGAAAACCTTGTTTGCAAGCTGAAAAAGAGCTTGTACGGGCTCAAGCAAGCACCGAGGCAATGGTACAAGAAGTTCGACTCATTCATGGTGGGTCAAGGCTACAAAAGAACTGCAGCAGATCAGTGTGTATACATTCAGAGGTTTCCAGATGGAAATTTCGTTGCTCTTCTACTGTATGTAGATGACATGTTGATTGTTGGACAAGAAGCAGCGAAGATCAGCCAGCTGAAGAAGGAACTCTCCAAGGCTTTCGACATGAAAGACTTGGGACCAGCTCAACAGATTTTGGGAATGGAGATTGTTCGTGACAGACAGAACAAGAAGTTGTGGCTTTCACAGGAGAGGTATATTGAACGGGTAATCAGGAGGTTCGATATACAGAAAGCCAAACCAGTCAGCGTTCCGCTAGCGCACCATTTCAAACTGAGCAAGAGTTCGTGCCCCTCATCCAAGAAAGAGATAGAGGAAATGTCAGCAATACCATATTCTTCAGCTGTTGGAAGCCTAATGTATGCAATGGTATGTACCAGGCCAGATATTGCACACGCAGTGGGTGTAGTGAGCCGTTTTCTCTCTAACCTGGAAAAGCAACACTGGGAGGCAGTCAAATGGATTCTCAGGTACCTCAAGGGTACAACGAAGTTTCGTCTGTGTTACGGGGGAGCTGATCCGATCTTGGAAGGCTATACAGATTCAGATATGGCGGGAGATCTTGATGGTAGGAAATCTACATCAGGATTCATTTACACTTTTGCAGGGGGAGCTGTGTCATGGCAGTCAAGATTGCAGAGGTGTATTGCATTATCCACAACAGAGGCTGAGTACATTGCCATAGCTGAGGCAGGAAAAGAAATGTTGTGGCTAAAGCGTTTTCTCCAAGAGTTAGGGATCAAGCAGACAGAATACAAGATACATTGTGACAGTCAGAGTGCTCTGGACTTGAGCAAAAACTCAATGTATCATTCCCGGACGAAACACATTGATATTCGCTATCATTGGATACGCGAGGTAATGGATCAACAACTGCTGAGACTAGTGAAGATCCATACAGATGAGAATCCAGCCGACATGTTAACAAAGGTGGTTACTCGAGACAAGCTAGAGTTGTGCAGAGACATAGCCGGGATAGCTGTCAGATGATAATTGCTTCAGACGCAGCTGGAGGGGGAGAATTGTAAAGAAGTCAATAGCTTCTTGTTGTCCAGCTGCCATTGAAAGGTATTGTTACCTACTGCAGGCCATCCTTGAAGACTAATGAAGATAGCTTCAAGCTAACTTTAGGTGATAAGTTGAAAGTATGGCTAACAAACAAAGAAAAGCCATGAATCAAGGAGTGAATGGTGGAGTAATAGTAACCAACCTTGTCCTATAAATTCAGCCTTCCAGTGAGTTTGTAAATCATCCCAATAAGTGAGCAATTGTGTAGAGAGTGTAAGTGAGGTTTTTGTGAGTTTCTTGTTTTGTAAACTTGTAGTATTATTCTTGGTAGTAATAATACGAATTCGGTTTTTCCTCAAACACTTCCTAAAGTGATCGTGATTTCACAACAATTAATATTGATAGATATGAGATTAATGTTAATTGTTAGTTGTTATGTAATTAATGTTAGTTGTTAGTTATTATATAATTAATATTGATTCTTTTGTAATGCCTATATAAAGACAATTTGTAATTCATGTTGAAATCAAGAAAACTAGTATATTTTTCTTCAACTCTCTTATTTCGGTTTCTAACATGGTATTAGACTTCTGAGTTTCGATCTCTAGATATTTCTTTGTCACTGTCTCCAGACAAGTCTTATCTCATTGTCTCTGTTTCCAAACAGGTCTTATCTCTTTGTCTGTGTCTCCAAACAGATCTTATCTCTTTGTCATTGTCTCTAAATAGGTCTTATCTCATTATCTCAGTCTATAAACATGTATTATATCATTGCCCTTGTCTCCAAACAGGTGTATCTACGCTCTGATGGTCAAATAACTGATAATTTCACAAAGTCTTTTCTTCAAGGCCGTTACACAACCCTCGTTTTCAAACTTAATCTGGTTTCCTCACTACCATCTTGAGTTTGAGGGGATGTCAAAGATACGATATTGTTGTTAGTTGATATGTAATTAATATTGATAAATAATATGATATTAATGTTAGTTGTTAGTAGTTAATATGATATTAATGTTAATTATTAATTGTTATGTAATTAATATTGGTTCCTTTGTAATGCCTATATAAAGGCAATTTGTAATTTATATTGAAATCAAAAAAACTAATATATTTTTCTTGAACTCTCCTATTTCGATTTCTAACAGTTCTATATAACAAATTAAACCATGGTCGGCATTCATATAATGCAAGTCATTGTCATTGGATATTGGTTAATTGAAAATGATAATTAATTAAAGTAGGTAGCTTAAACAAGATTACCTACTACAAAGCTCAATTTAAGCAATGTCATGGGCTAACAAATTTGGTAACCTGGACCCACATAACATGACCTCAATGAATGTTACTATAAGATTTTTGATAGCCACTACTTTAATAAGTTTAAGCTATTCATCCAGAAGAATCAAACCCTAATTTCTAATTAAAGTAGAACTCGTAAACAAGATTTAGGTTTCTTTCTCGGTTTAATCATTGATTTTGATGTGAAATTAGTTAAATACTACACAAGTGGTTTGAGAGTTTATCATTGGTCAATTAATTAGGCAAGTAAATTATATCATTTAATAATATAATCTAGGGTTTGTTAAAGTCAATTGATGAAAACTAGATTTTCTTAATTAGCACTTTATTGTAAGACTAACTAATTAATGCCTCGTAATTTTATCAAAATAATAAAGTACGTGAAGTGCCATGCAAGAAGACAAGCAAATTAAACAGAGGTTAACGTCATTGCTTAGCTAATTCATGAAGATTTAAAGATAATTAACCATTAATGCCGGAATAATTAAAACCACAAAAAAAAAAAAAATTAATGGGGCTTAATCTTCCTTCATATATCTTCTGTATCATCTGCCAAAACTCATTAGATTAGATAAAATAATTAACTTGGACCACAAGGCAATGAATAAATATCCATTAATAATGTATTTGTTAATGTGCTTGTTATTGCAATTATTGTCTAAAGAGATGTCGAGCTTAACTATTTTAAGTTACTTTTAAAAGTTAAACAATGTAGGCATTTTTTAGACCTTTTTTGTTATATGAGACTCTTAATCAATTTCCACGATACTATTCATAATTATGATTAACCTTTTTTTTTTTATAATTTTCTTGTTTTATTAATAGATAACTCGTTTAGGGTTCTTAAAAATTCAGGCTCCTATCTGATTGGTTAGAGATTTTGAAAAAATTTGACTTGACTCAAATTTTCAATATAGTTCACTCTTATTATTTCTCAATGCCTTCAAAGGTTTATTTATACATGAAATGAATAATATATAGTGTTGACGGCGGATTTCGGTCTCAGGGCAATATTACTCCCGAGACAATCCTCCCTCAATAGTGAATTTGTTTGGTTATGGGGGACCAAAAGCAAACTTAGCAAAAGACAGATAAATACGCCAATTGACAAGGAGATTTAACGTGGTTCGGCGGATTTTGGTCCGACCTACGTCCACGGGCACAAAAAAGGATGATACTTTTATTACTCAAACACACTTCTCGGCTCTGCTTCTTTATTTTTTACAAGTCTGATAATATTGATTCTGATCTCAACTCTACCTTGCTCTCAACTTGTTCCTCATTTATGCACACTCTACCCTTCTATTTCTAATAGTGTAGAAATCATATTCCTTCTCCTATAAGAATTTCCTAGTTGAAATTATTCCCTTTTCCCATAAGGATTCCTAGTCAAAACTATTCCCTTTTCCCATAAGGATTCCTAATCAAAACTACATTTACTTTCTTTATCATACTAGGACATTGACTTACTAGTTTACCCCATGAAAGTATGATAACTTATTATCTTATCTTGTATGGATAGAATGCCTTATTTTCCCGAACATGTCTTGCCATATCCTCGGTCTTCATGTGGTCGGTCATAATAGTCTTTTGTACTGAGAATGCTGCTGTCGACCTGATAATTGCCCGGTCATCTTGAACTCAAGTGCTCGGTCACTAACCGTAAAGTTCCTGGTCTCTTACTGTTGACTCTTTAGTGGTCGGGTCGGCATTAATAATCTTGACTGAGAAGTGAATTACATTTTTTACCTCTGTCGTGTTGCTTAAATAACATAGTTCCTGAAAACACCATCAACATAAGAAAAGAAATCAAACATTATAAATAAGGTATTCATCTTCTAAATTTAAGTGAACATAATAGTCTTGATTCTTTCTCTATGTGTATGACATTATGGTCTTGATTTAATTCAAATCAAGAACTACGTGAATTATGTTTCCAGCCGGTGCCATGCAAGAAGACAAGCTAAGCACAAATTAACGTCATTGCTTAGCTAATTCATGTAGAATTTAAGGATAATTAATTAAGCTCTTAACTCTAATAATAAAAGAGGAAATTTAATGGAGCATTTTCTTTCATCTCTTCTGTTTCATCTGCTAAAATCTCATAAACCTATTGGTTCTTCATTGTTTTTGTTATTGCAGTAGTGCTCGTCAAAAATATGTGGCGACAAAAATTTATTCAAGTTAATTACTAATTTTCAAACTATGTAGACATTTTTAAACGAGTCTCTTTTTAGTCACTTTCTTTGGAATCTGCATCATTATAAATGAATTATTATACTTCAATTCCATATATTAATATCATATTAGTGACCATTGACAAAAGAGAACTTATTGGAGCCTTGTGTTTGTTAATTTGTTGAGTAACTAAACTCATAAATATTGGAGTAATAATGAAGTTCTTGGAGCCTTCTATTTGTTAATGTGAAAATGCTGAAAATGCTCTTTTAACATTTTGATACAATTGCTTAGTTACTAGGGGTGAGCACCGGTTCCGATTCTATCCGGAATCGGTTGGAACCGGAACCGGTTGTAATCGGGTAGATTCTGATTCCAAATATGAAGGAACCGATTTTATATGGGTAGGTTCCGGTTCCAAAATGGTCGGAACCGGAACCGGACCATGGAACCGGTCTATATGAACATAAATTTTAAACATTTGGCGTTCATTATTTAATCATACAAATTTTAAAGAGTCGTTAGTAATGGTTTTGCCAGTATTGAAGCTTGGAACGCTCGCGCTAAAAACACTAAGCAAACCTGTTGCTGCTAAGCTTAAGCAACAAGCTCTATTCACCCTCGGTTTCGTCAGTTCATCATCAGCATTGCCCAGATAACTCCTCATTTATTAAATTTGTCTAAGTCAGTGGATTTTGAAACGCTTTAATGTATCTTAATGAGCTATGTTAAGTAGCAAAATAGAATTTATTAACTTCATTTTCGACCAGGTAACTTCATTTTCTTCGTTCTTGAGCTTCCGCACTCTGATTTGGTCCCCGTTTTTTCCTACGGACTCGTATCAGAATGTAGTTTTCATTAAAATATTTTAAAATATGGTAATTCGAAACCGGACCGGAACCGGATTGGAACCGAATAATAGGGTACCCTGTTTAATTGGGTAGGTTCCGATTCCACTTAGTGCGTAACCGAATTTTTCCGAGTAGGTTCCGGTTCTATGCGGAACCGGAACCGAAACCGATTTTGCTCACCCTTATTAGTTACTCTTATATTTTTAAAAATTGCCCAAAAAATCGTATTTGTGTTTTTATTTAAGGGGAAATTCCTAAAAAGATCAAAATTATTAGGACAATTCTAATTTAGTTTAAACGCAAATGATTCTTCTCATTAAGTCCCCTTATATATAAAAATACATAAATATACATGGTTATATTATTACAAATTTGTCACACACAAAAAATAAAAACCAAAAACCAAAAAAAAAATAATAATGGTGATATAAAAAAATAAAAGGGGGCTTTTTTTCAACTTTAAAATATCTCCCAAAATATAAAGTGATTTAAGGAAAAAAATTACATATTATTGATTTACAAATTATAAACTTTAAAATAAATATCATGATCGATATGTTTCGACGAAAATTAAAAAAGTAAAAATGATTCTCACATTTATAAGTTATCATCAACCTTTTTCAAATATTCATACCTTCTTCATCTGGAATCCAAATCACAATCTGTAAGATGTCACATACAGTTAACATTCACACCTATAATTTTTATCAATGAACCTCACTCAAATTAAAATTTCTACAATATCAAAATCAGCCTCAAAATCACTATGACACAACAGCCACATGATGAGCAGAAAATATATCACTATTTATCGTCCATTTGACCTAATATTTTGTATAGTTTCCTGAGTTCTATGAACGTTTTGATGTGTTTTAGTTTATTTTACAGATAAAATAAAATTGGGACTCAATAGAATTAATCAGGACGAAATATAGAACAAATAAGGGTAAAAACTGGACTTGACATTTGGATTTTAGAGGTTTGAAACTTGAAATGACGTTCTAACGAAGTACAATTTCGGAAATTTCAACTTTGCGTAATTTTCATATTTTGGCCATAACATTCTACTTTGATATCGGATTGAGGTGATTCAAGTTCCAAATTAAAGAAGACTCAAATATCTACAACTTTGACGTTCATAATAATTTCGAATTCTGAAGTTTTCATGACCGAAATTGATAAAAATATCTGGAAGTGTTTTATGTGTAATTATTAAAGTCATTTTCAAAACCAAAAAAAAATGAAATGAAATGAAAAAATGAAAATTGTCAAACTTCCACATGTTTGGTGGAGGATTTGGTGTCATGTTTTGTGCCATGTTTGGTGGAGAAATTGGTGGAGGCAAAATTTTGCCTATAAATACCAAGTCATTTCATTTGTAAATTTCATACTTTCCTTGATTGCTTGAATAAGAATTAAGGATTGTATCTTGTATGTTTTATTTAGTAGTTTTGTAATGTATTTTTATTTTTATTTTTAGTAGTAATAATAGTTTGTGTGTTTTTTTACTTTCTTTTATGTTTAGTAGTTAATTTCAGCAGGGAGAAGGGTGAAACATTTAATATGATAAGGTAGATTAATCTCACTTAATTTATAATATGGAAATTATAATTTAATAATATGGATTAAAGTAGATACCGCCTTAATGGCTGGTTTTATTTATTTGACATAATGTGACACCGCCTTAATGATCGGTCTTTAGGTGACGGATGATTACCGCCTATATGACTGGTTTATGGACAAATAATAACACCGCTTTTATGGCTGGTTTGACTTAAATGGGTAACACTGACAATTTCTATATTATAATAAAGTGATATTTCTATATTTGAAATATTAAAGGTGGATCCCCTAACCCCCAGCATTTTATTTTTATTTTAGGGAAGTGATGAAACACAATATTCACGAGTTTTATAATTGATTTAATTATTTTATGTGTGATGTTTTGGCTTGTTTATTGAATCTTAAACTTAATGTTTTTTGTTAACTGGTCATTATTAAGATTGATGTGGTAAACTTAAAATGAACTTGGAAAATAGATTTTAGGTTTCATCCTTAGATTCAATAGCTCACGATCTCACCGGGGTAAAGGTCTCTTAGGTAGATTTCCTTACAGGATAGGAATATACCTGTCGGGCGGGGGTAGCCACAATTGGAACTTGAATTTAATAAATTCATGTAACTTGGTTAACATAGACATATGATTAATTGAGTTATTTTGGGTGTTTGCATCTGACCATCGGAAGAAGCTTTTGCATAACTTCGTGTTCCAGGTTAGCAAACTGTTTTATTACACATATATAAAAAGAATCAATTCATCATTAGAATAATATTGTGTGGAATCATAACCCTAGATGTTTGTGTCTTTTGTTTATTTTCCTTAGTATTTTCATTTGTGTTTTTATTTATTTATTTAGCAAATCCAAATTCAATAAACCAATCAAGCAACATTCTATTCTCCCTTTTAATTAAATACCTGTAAATAAATAAAATCAATAATTAATAACAACAGTAGAGATTAAGTCCTCGTGGGATCGATATTTTATACTACTTGAGCAATACGTGTGCTTGCATAACGTGTGTGATTTCACCGATCACCACACAATCACAATTACAGTCACAGAGTCATAGTTCACATGGTCGCACAATCATAGTCACAACCATAGTTACATATAAAACTTAATCATATACATAATTCTCAATTACATTTCTCAGTTACATGAAAATTACAAATACATCATATTTTCTTAGTCATAATATCAGTTACATACACTATATTCGGTTATATTTATCAATCACTGTGAATTTCACAACAAATCTACAGATATTGTAACTGTCATTGTAGGTCTAAAGACACATAGTATGAGATAATGATGATTGGAGAATTTAGTGTAATTAATTTGCTGTCATCAGTCCCTTAGGCGCAACTCAACGGGTAGTAAATGCGCTTTTAGTCAATACTCATTCAAGTTCACATAATAATAAAAAGCAAAAATTGGTATTTAGTAAATAAAGTTTTTGTTATTTACTTAAATTTACATATTATATAACACCCATGCATAATTCATAAACAAATATAGAGACAATAATCATGCACTTAATCTACACTTACTAAAGAGTTAGAAAAACCTGGAAATTATTATTCTTATAAACTTATTAGTCCCGCCTTGATGTGCTTACGGATATTTGACTAACGTTCTCCCAGAATTCTTAATGACTTTTTAATTAATGGGCACTTCTTTAGATCAAGAACAATGAATAAGGAAAAAATGTGAAAACTCTCTTCTAAAATGAAGACTCAAACTCTCTATTTATGTATCTGAATGATTGAATGAATGAAAGTGGATCCAAATAGGTCTATTTATAAATATGTAGGGTTGTCTTTGAAAGACACCTTTTAGTTTTAAGGAGGTAATCATTTTAAAGATTATAATACTCTAATATACCATTTAAACTCAAAGATTATATTCTCTCACTCTAAGGGATATATTCCTTCAATTTGTGTTTTTCTCAAATGACACATGTCAAAAAACATGTCTTCTAATAAGAAACCATATAAATATATATATATAATTTTAGAGAATTTCCTACTAAAATATTGGATTATATATGTTTAATTTTGTTTCTCAGTTTGATTTTTTGGGGATTAGATTATTAATTTTGACATTAGATTACATTTGCAATTAACAAATGAAGCATTATCTTAGTGTGGAATTTATTTTTTCTAATGTGCACGAGAATTCAAAAAGATATGTTGAGGAATGAAAAATGAGAGACGCCTCAACTTTAGTGATATTATTATTAGATTTAGGAAATATAAGTTACCTTTGGGCGGCTACCACTAGAAAGGTAAAAACAAATATGCATATATATAATATTATAATAGAAATGGATAAAATACAAATATAAATATGATAAATGTCAACCTATTATTAGATTTGGGAAATATAAGTTACCCTAGACGAGTTTCTATAGTGGACTCCTACTAATAATAACTATAAAATATCAAAGTTATTAAACACTTGAAAATTGATTTTTTTTTTTTTTTTTTTAAGATTTTGGCTCTCATTTTAGTCAAAATTTTCTCTATAAATACAAATTTGAAATATATATAAAAAAAAAAAAAAAAAAAAAAAAAAAAAAAAAAAAAAAATTAGTTCTCTAAAAATATAAATCATTAAGAACTTTAAAAACGATGTTAGGAAATATAAACTCCATTATTCTCTCTTTTTTGCTACTCTTTCCACTCTCAACGATGTTGGCCTTAAACTTCATGGTCTTATAACTAGCTCTCTCGGACATTCTGTTATCCTCTTCAATTTGCAATCGAATTCCTAAATCTTCAAGACTAATTTGTTTCTTCTTGTAATTCAGTTAACTCCTGAAATCTTTCCATTATGGAGACAACTTCTCAATAGTTGTGGCAACATGAAATGTCTCATAGAGTTTTATTATTTCATCCAATATTTCATGAATGATCAGCTGCAGTTCACTCAACTAAGACATTATCGTCATTGAATCTACCATTCTGTAGTTCAGAAACCTACCCACGATAAATATTTTTATCCCACATCTTCTGTTTTATACTTCTTCTCGAGAGATTTCTATAGAATCTTTACAGAAGTCATGCATTGGTACACATTATACATGGTATTTTCAAGACCATCCAAGAGGTAGTTCTTGCATAAAAAGTTGCCTTGCAACCATGTCTCAAGCCGCAGTTGTCAAGCCGCTTCGGTTTCTCCCTCCACGGGAACCGGAGGAATTTCCTTGAGAAACTTAGCCAACTACAGTGCAGCCAGGTAGAATAACATTTGAGGTTTGTTCCACTGAACTTATCTGATTTCTCTCCAAGAGCAACCCGTACTGTGATATTTCCACTAGTCATGTGTAACTGGAAATTTGAAACAATTATCAATTTACTTAATGATCAATTTTATGATCAGGTTTGTGTGTCACACTAAAAATTCACTTGTTATTATTTTAGATAGTAATAAAAATTACACCAAATAATACAAGTTTTTGAATTTGTGACTAAAATCTTTTATGATATGTGGAAAAAGAAAAATTCCCAAAGAATGAGGGGGGTCCGGCGTAACTACTTAAATCTCTGCCCTCTTAGACTCTTATCACCTTGATGTCATAATTTTCTTAGTCACTCTTGCAACCATGCCTCAAGCCGCAGTTGTCAAGCCGCTTCGGTTTCTCCCTCCACGGGAACCGGAGGAATTTCCTTGAGAAACTTAGCCAACTACAGTGCAGTCAGGTAGAATAACATTTGAAGTTTGTTCCACTGAACTTATCTGATTTCTCTCCAAGAGCAACCCGTACTGTGATATTTCCACTAGTCATGTGTAACTGGAAATTTGAAATAATTATCAATTTACTTAATGATCAATTTTATGATCAGGTTTGTGTGTCACACTAAAAATTCACTTGTTATTATTTTGGATGGTAATAAAAATTACACCAAATAATACAAGTTTTTGAATTTGTGACTAAAATCTTTTATGATTTGTGGAAAAAGAAAAATTCCCAAAGAATGAGGGGGTCTGGCGTAACTACTTAAATCTCTACCCTCTTAGACTCTTATCACCTTGATGTCATAATTTTCTTAGTCACTTTCTCAGTAGAAAATTTTATGCATTCATTCTTAGTATTACACTTTAATTCACAACTAAAAGAACAACAAATAAAATTATATTACTAACATCAACGTTATCACTTAAAATTATTGTGTTAATGTGTGATAATTGAACATGCAAATATTAATTTAAATCTACGATAACCAAGTTTATAATTTTATTATATGATTTCCTAAATTAATATTTAATAACACAAGACATGAATTCACATAGTCACATTCAACTATACCACATATAAAATCGAATGCATGTGATAATTGGATTATTCTATAATTAACTTATGTCTATTTTACCAAGTTTCACAAATAAAATTTATATACAATATATAACAATTAACAAGTTAATAAACTTACTTGATAAAATTAAATTTGTGAATTTATCATGCATAATAAACCATGTATGTTATTTTTCCAAAATTAATTTAAGTCTGAAGTATCGTTCGTGTAACATTCGTTCATCCGTTCTAATTAATCCTTCCAAATAATTCAAGTTTGTGTAGCGTTTGCTACCATGTTTGAACGAACCCTTCCAGAGAGCTCGCGTTCGAGTGATGTTTGTCACCTCGTTCGAATGAAAATGCAGAACAATGCACGTTTTTCACGCGTTCAATAAGCGTTCGAACGCTCTTGCGTAATTTGCTTATGTTAAACACGTTTTTAAAGGTTTTTCAGTGCATAAACGCATGATTCATGCATAAATCAGAATGGACAATACTAATATGATTAAAAAAAATTAAGATTGTTAGTGGGATGTGTTGTTAATTACTTAAATTTATATATTATATAACATCCATGCATAATTAATAAACAAATGTAGAGACACTAATCATGCACTTAATCAATACTAACTAAAAAGTTAAAAAAATTACACAAGGTCGTGTAAACTTTATCCTTAAGAATTTATTAGCTCTGCCTTGGTGCGCTTACGGATATTTGACTAAAGTTCTCCTATGATTCATGGCGACTTTTTGATTAAGGGCACTCATTTGGATTAAGAATAATGAACAAGAAACAATGGTGAAAATTCTCTTCTAAAATGAAGACTCAAATTCTCTATTTATGTGTTTAAATAATTGAATAAATGAAAGTGAACCCAATGGGGTTTATTTATAGATATGTAGGGTTGCCTTTCAAAGACACCTTTTAGTTTAAGGATGTAATTCTTCTAAAGGTTATAACCCTCCAATATATCATTTGAACTCAAAGATTATATTTTTTTTCACTTTAAGAGACATATCCCTTCAATTTATATATTTCCCAAAGAATACATGTTAATGGATATATATTTTAAAGAGACACATTATAAATATACGTGTAGTTTTAGTGAATTTCCTATATCTCATCCTATCCAAACTCTTAAAAAAAACATGCAGTGAACATTTGTTTTCATCTCTTCTAAAATATTGGATTATATATGTTTTTGTTTCTCATTTGGATTTTTTTGGGATTAGATTATTAATTTTGACATTAGATTAAATTTATGGTTTATTGAGTGCATGAGATTTCAATAAGATATGTCGAGGAATGAAAAATGAGAGACGTCCCAACTTTAGTGATGTTATTATTAGATTTGGGAAATATAAGTTATCCCTGGGATAAAATGATGTGATCCAGAATGAGCTATTTTTGTTGGGCCAAGTTAACTTAAAGTTGTGGCTGATTGCATGGCTTGGTCAAATTGGTGTATTTGGGCCATTTTGGTGGATTTGGAAGATTCATTGGGTTCTGGAGTTTGGTCCATGCATGAGACATTATGTGAAGGCTTTATTATGTCTAAAGAAATATTGGAATGGGTCTAGGACGTGCATGGGCTGCCTTGATTGATTTTGGGCTTTATTTCCGAATGGTGCATTAGCAGTGGCGGGATTTACGCAGTCTTTGTATTTTGGACGTAACTTTCTCGTCCGATGTCCGATTTTGGTGATTCAAGTTGCATTGAAAAGAGAACTCATAGCTCTACAACTTTGAAGTTTTTATCAAAGTCCAGTTCGGATTCCTTCATGGTCTAAATGAGGACGCAATGTATCCCTATAGTTTTTATATTTTATATTTTTTTTAAGTTATGTGTTGTTTAAGTGTTGGGCTGAACATTAATTAAATTAAAAAGCCCATTGACGAAATTTTCAAGTATTTTATTAGGGTTTTATTATATTTTGGTAGAATTAGGGTTAGCCACCTATTTAAAGGGGCATTATTCATTGTAATGAATAATTAACCAATAATATATCTTTTTACAAAACAAATTGACTTGTGTCATCTTGTGGGAGTGGATTCTTCCTTGGTTTTACGGAACAAAAGCTTATCAACGTGTGGCAAGCATTGTGGCGCTGTATCGCTGTTCAGGATTCTCCAAAGAAATAAAGAAAGGTTTTTAAGGGCAATGTTCCTTAAGGGTTGGACTTGATCTTGGAAGGATTTTGTTCTTACAAAATCAAGATTCGCGGTTCTTGGGGCTTAGAACACGTGGAGAGGTTTGCTTGGCTTTGTTCCAGGCAGGTTTCTATCATAAAATATCATAATGGAATGGTAAAAAAAGTGCATATATATAATATCATAATGAAAATGGATAAAATAATGATAGAAATATAATGAAAGTTAACTTATTATAGATTTGGAAAATATAAGTTATCCTAGACGAGTTTTTATAGTGGACGCCTATTGATAATAACTATAAAATATCAAAGTTATTAAACACTTTAATTTTATTTTTTTTTTTATATATAGATTTGATCTCTAATTTTAGTCAAAAAAATTCTAGAAATACAAATTTGAGATTCATAAAAAATTTAGTTCTCTGGAAATACAAATCATTAAAAACAGTCTCTGGAAATATTTTATCCTAACAAATTTTAGAATATATGTATCTAAAGTGATGAAATTTATCTCTTTTATATTTTCCTCAAAAATTAGGGTTCCAATATTAATTTCTTGTTTGAAGTAGATTTGAAGATTGCTCGTGGCGGGGGCCTGGTGGGCTGGTGCCGTTCAAAGATAAGGTCAATAGTTCTGAATCTTCATAGACTCAAAATGTAATTCTCCTTCCATAAATGTGGATGGTAATAAATATATCTCATTAATATTAGTTGGAGTAGATCCAAAACCCAAACCCGGTTATATTATAGGATAAGTTATGGCTCTTAATAATTAAGAGCCGATAGATTCCGAATAGGTTACGGTTCTTTCATGTTTGAAATCGGAACCAGACGAATAATCAAATTTCCTTAATGTTTAAATAGTGTGATTGTTTAGTGATACTGGAAAAAACAATCTAAATAAAGAATGAAAGCTTTTCTCACGCATGAAGAAGATGTGTATAATGTTATTTCTTTGTATCGAAAATCAATTGGCATACTTGATTTAAACTTAAAAAAATATTACGTTTATTTGCTAACCTAATGTTTTATTATTATATAATAGAGATCATGACTAATATTAATTAATAATAATGCATAATTAAGGAAAGTCTTGCTGTCGGATGACCACAGCCATTAGCTTTGCAGACTTTGACTTCATATTGTTTTGATTACTCATGGTCGGTATTTTTCTGATATTTACTGACCGAAAAGGATAAAAATAATTCTTGATCAATTACTGACCTATTACGGACTGAAATATTACCAAGCGAATATCCAGTCGATAGTTGGTCGATAATATAGTGCGGAAGATTAATTTGACGTTATTTTATGCCGTCAACAATGACCGACCGAATATTGATTGATAAAGGATAATAAATAGCGACTGAATGAATATTCTGTCATTAAAAAAATATTAATTATAAAAAAATAATTATTTTACCGACCGAATGAATAATCAATCTGTAAATTGATAATAAATATATAGCGACCGAATGAATATTCGGTCGCTAAAATGATATTAATTATAAACGGTCTGTCAGTTTAAACAACGGTCTGTTAGTAAAATTAAAAAATAAAAAAATAACAACTAATTATAGATAATAGATAATAATATGATTATTTTACTTTATATATATATTATTACACACACATACATATATAGTTTATCGACTATATATGTATGTGTGTGTAATAATTGGGTGGTACTAATGCTCGGATGTGGGGCCCATCCATGATAGAACTCACAATTTAAAAAAAAACGGTCAGTTTATCGATTGAATCGACCAATGAAGTTCAGTCGGTATAGTTTACCGACCAAAGATTTTCGGTCAATTTTCAGTCGATAATCATGACTACCGATTGAATTTTTTAGAGTACCCACCGAATATTCAGTCGGTAATCTCCAATTTTCTTTTTGTGATTTTAGCTTTTTGACAAATGGAATATTAATCTTCTTCTAATCATAGGCACCTTTAATATGAGCCCGGTTTCTATGGCAAAATCAAGATTTTAATTGAGGAGGCTATAATAATAATGATAATAAAATTATAAATTTTATTAAATTACAACATAAAAATAGAAAAACTACGGAGAGAATTATAAAGAAAAAAACCATAAACTTAATAAATTATAACAAAATTATGTAAAACATCAAAGGTTAAATACTACAAAACTCAATTTAAGCAATATATTTGGCTAACAAATTTGGCAAGTTTGACCACAGGACATGACCTCAATGAATATAACTAGTAGGTGGTTGGGTGATCCACTACTCTAAGCTATTTAAAGTTTTGAACCCTAATATCTTATTAAAATTAATTAGAACTCATAAACATGATTTAGGTTTCTATCTCGATTAATCATCCATTTTGATGTGAAATTTGTCAATTACACAAGTGGTTTGAGAGTCTATGATGGGTCAATTAAGCAAGTAAATTATATCATCTAGTAATCTAATCTAGGGCTTTTTGAAGTCAACCAATGAGAGCTAAATTTAATTATTAATTAGCATTTTATTGTAGAATTAATGGCTCCAAAATATTGTCGTATTTTTTTTATCATGTTTCCAGCTGGTGCCATGCAAGAAGACAAGCTAATTAAACAGAGATTAACGTCATTGCTTAGCTAATTCATGAAGATTTAATGATAATTAAGCATTAATGCCGGAATGATTAAGAATCAAAAAGGAAATTTAATGAGGCTTAATTATCTTCATTCATATTTTCTGTATCATTTGCCTAAAAAATAATTAGCTTGGACCACAAGGCAATGAATAAATCTCCTTTAATAATGTATTTGTTAATGTGTTTTTTATTGCAATTATTTCAAAAGAGATGTAAAGTATAAATATTTTAAGTTACTTATCAACTATTTTTATATGAGACTCTTTAATCACTTTTCTTAATTAGTTTCTTTGGGATCTGCATTATACATTTTAAATTATATTTTAATTCCTTAATTAATACCATATTAAGGACCCAAGAGAAATTCCTTAATTAATAAGTAGCCCACGTCTGCACTAGTTGGAGCTATTAGCACGAGTAATTCTTTAGTACAACGGAGATATGAGTAACATGGTACCACCAACAAATTAATAAATGACATGTATGATTTAATATTCATATTTTTAATTATTTTTTAATATTTTAGCATATATTTCAATGGATGATTGGATTATTATACAGATGACGCGGTATATCCGTTATATTGTAAATTTTCTCTCGTTAGCACTACTTATGTTTCACTTATTTTTCTTTACCGTAATTTATAATTTGTTACCAATAGGACTCTGGATTGGGAAATTTTTTTATTATATAACTGTGATATCCTCTTATCTATATAATAATTTAAAAATACATACATATTTCCCAAAGAGGCATGCATGAGCATGTGTTTAATTTCAAGTCTTTGGCCGAGTTCGATAAATAATATTATATTGAAAATATAAATTAGTTTTTAAGTTATTGAATATAAGTTATAAATAAATTAATATAGAAAATAATCTCATATATTGTGAATATATATATATATATATATATATATATATATATATATATATATATATATATATATATATATATATTTAGTGTATCATTTAAACGTTAATTTATAAATTTATCAAACTCTACACCAAATAATTTTTTATGACTATAAAAATTCCAACCCAAATGTTGATTATTGGCAAGTTAGCAGTCTCACTTTTTTTTAATTAGAGAGGTTAATCATGGACCAAAAAATTAATTATAAGAGGTTAAGATAAATCAGTTAATATTAATTATAACAAACAAAACCGGCGCAAGTTATTGATTTTCGATCGTGACAAATAAGAACCATCTTGCAGTACTGCTATTTAATTGTTTTAAAGGAGGATAATTTTTTTTTTTATCTTTTTATATATTTAAAATTATATTTGTCGAAAAATATGAAATGATCAAATAATAATTTTTTTAATACACTAAAAGATAAAAAAAAATTTGTCCTCCCATAATTGACCTATCACTCCTCAAGATTAATTGGCCACATGGAAGCCAATCTATCGAACAGAAGCTTAAAAAGCTTTGAAGGGACAACAGAACAAAAGCTTAAAGGCAAAGGCGAACTGCGACGACATAGGAAAAAGTCCTCAAGAATTAGGGTTCCAATATTAATTATTATTTTTTTATGAAGTAGATTTGAAGATTGCTCCAGCGAAGCATTCTTTCAGTAAAGCTTAAAGGATTAAACGAGAAGTGTATGTATAATATTTAAGTAATGGTGGATTGGTGTCCTTCAAAAATGAGTATTGATATTTGTACAAATGAGAGATAAAAAAAAATAACAAGAAAATATCACAAGTGCCATTAATATGTTTTAAATTATTAGGGGCTTAAGTAGATTTTCCTAATTATAATGACATTGAAAGTTCTTGGAAGTCTCAAGTGTGTGTTTATTATGCTAAGCACGATTAAAGCATTGTACACGTGTTCATGCTAATCATGCTAACACAAATTTATTGGGTTAGCTTTTTAACGTAGCCACTATAAGAATATGACTCTTTAGCATCATCGAATGATAATGCTAATAGTCATGTCCAGCGATATAAAATTTTTAGCAACGGCGACGTAAAATACCGACGTTAAAACTGTTGGAAAAATGCTTATGAGTAAGCTTTTCGAGACTCAATTTTAAGCATGGTCCACTTCGTGTTAGTGGTTGTTATTGAATGATTCGGATACTCCTCCGTGAGTACTTCGAAATGGTATATTCATATGCTTAAAATGGTGTTTTGGTGAATGAGAAATTATTGCTCAAAGTTCACCCATTGGTGTTGGAAAATAAAGAGAAGTTAGCTTGTCCCATATGGGAAAGCTATAGAGGGAATACTATGCTTATATATGATTGCTCATATGTAGATGGGTAAGAGTTATAAGGATAGAGGCTCTCTCTACGTGCGCGGGGGGGGTGCAAATCAAATACGAATCAAGCTTGGCTCGTGTGCACCCGCGTGTCCTGCGTACACGAATGCCGGACCAAATTGTGCACACACAACAGCTCGGTTTTTCTTTGTTTTTGTTCAGTGAGAGTTCAAACACTTTTGTGGTTCGTTGGATACGAGTTCGGTGGGGCCCTTACTCGTTCGTTTTCCGTTGTATCCTGTGAAACAATCGTCTCACGTTCTACTGCACTTACGGTAGGGGACGAATTTGTTTTAAGGATATTGTTGTCATCAACAAGCCTCGGGAAAGTGAAGAAGCAGCCTCTGCCTCTGCCTCCGCTCATCAGCCTCTGCCTCCGCTCATCAGCCTCTGTCTCCGCTCTCAGGGTCTGCCTCTGCTCTCAGCCTCCGCTCTCAAGGTCTGCCGTCAGGGTCTGCTCTCAGCCTCTGCCCATCTGCCTCTGCTCTCAGGGTCTGCCTCTGCTCTCAGTCTCCGCTCTCAGCCTCTGCCGTCAGGGTCTGCTCTCAGGGTCCGCCGTGAGGGTCTGCTCCGTGGGTCTGATTGTATCTGCTCGAGGATAATTGTAATACTTGTAATATTTGGATTTCCCAATTTCCGTGAAATAATTGTAATAATTGTAACTATAGTCTTAAAACAAATTCGACTCTGCGGATATGGAAATCAGTCCAAACATAGTAGATCCGAATATGGCAGCCTCTTCGGCTGGCCAGAATGTTGTGGCAGCCCCCGTGGCTGACCAAAGTGCAGTGGCAGCTCCTTCGGCTGGCCAACTTGCATCAGCCTCTGGGCTTAATATGGCAGCTGCTGTGGCTGGCCAAGGTGTTCCTGCCTCTATGGCTAGACAACCTGTTGGACATGTTAGCCATGTCAATCCTGCTGTGGAAAAACCTGAAAAATTTAGTGGTCAGAATTTTAAAAGGTGGCAACATAAAATGTTTTTCTACTTGACCACGTTGAACCTTGCAAGGTTTCTAAAGGAAGATGATATTGTACCCAAAGAGGGTGAGATTGATATCCAAGTCATCAGTGCCATCGATGCTTGGAAACATTCTGAATTCCTATGTCGGAATTATGTGCTGAATGGGCTAAGTGATTCATTGTACAGTGTGTACGCCGGAATGAAAACAGCTAAAGGGCTTTGGGAATCTTTAGATCGAAAATATAAAACTGAGGATGCCGGTACTAAGAAATTTATCGTAGGCCGTTTCCTAGATTTTAAAATGATTGATTCCAAAACTGTGATAAACAAAGTACAAGAACTGCAGATTATTCTAGCAGAAATTCATGCTGAAGGGATGAGTTTAAGTGAAACCTTCCAAGTAGCCTCGATAATTGAGAAACTACCACCTGGTTGGAAAGATTTCAAGAATTATCTAAAGCATAAGCGAAAAGAAATGAGCATTGAAGACTTGGTTCTTAAGCTGAGAATTGAGGAAGATAACCGAGTTTCTAACAAGAGAGGAATGACTCATGAGGCCAAAGAAAAAGTTGTCGAACATGGCCATAAGAACAAGAACCTCAAGAGCAAAAGGTCAAAGATGGGCCCTAAATGAGGAGTTTCCAAGAAATCCAAATTTCAAGGAAGATGCTTCAACTGTGACAAAATGGGTCACAAGTCTTCTGAGTGCAGATTGCCGAAGAAGAAAAAGAAACAAGAGGCTAATGTGCTGGAAAACATGACTCAAGATGTTTCAGACATTAACCTTTCTGCTGTGGTTTCTGAGGTGAATCTGGTGGGTTCTAACCCAAGAGAGTGGTGGATTGACACTGGTGCCACTCGACATGTTTGCTCGGATAAGAGCATGTTTTCTTCATTTGAGCCTGCTGGTAATGGGGAAAAGATATACATGGGAAATTTAGCAACATCTGAGATTGAAGGTCAAGGAAAGGTAATTCTGAAGATGACCTCGGGGAAAGAGTTGACTTTGAACAATGTTCTGTATGTACCTGAAATACGGAAGAATCTTGTGTCTGGATCGCTTCTGAACAAGCATGGATTCCGGATGGTGTTCGAGTCTGATAAAGTAGTTTTGACTAAAAATGGGATGTATGTGGGAAAATGGTATGTAACTTATGGGCTTTTTAAGCTCAATGTAATGGTTGTTAAACCCAAAAATATCAATAAAGCTAGTTCTTCTGCTTATATTGTTGAGTACTCTAATCTTTGGCATGGTAGATTATGACATGTTAATTTTAATTCATTGCGAAAATTAATTAACATGAATCATATTCCCAATTTTAAAATTGATAACAAACATAAGTGTCATACTTGTGTTGAGGCAAAACTAACAAGATCATCTTTTCATAGTATTGAAAGAAACTCTGAACCACTTGATCTAATTCATACCGATGTATGTGATTTTAATTCAATACAATCGAGAGGCGTTAATAAATATTTTATTACCTTTATTGATGATTGCACAAGATTTTGCTATGTGTATTTAATGAAAAGCAAGGACGAAACAATAGAGAAATTTGTTCTCTATAAGAATGAAGTTGAGAACCAACTGAATAAAAGAATTAAGGAGTTAAGAAGTGATCGTGGTGGTGAGTATGTTTTCCCTTTTGAATCACTTTGTGAACAAAATGGAATCATACATCAAACCACAGCTCCTTATTCACCTCAATCCAATGGGATTGCTGACGTAAGAACCGTACCTTGAAAGAGATGATGAACGCTATGTTAATCAGCTTTGGCTTACCTCAGAATGTGTGGGGAGAAGCTGTCTTATCAGCTAATTACCTTTTAAATAAGGTACCACAGAAAGAAGCAGGGAAAACTCCTTATGAAATGTGGAAATGAAGAGTATCTTCCTATAAATTCCTACGAGTGTGGGGGTGTCTTGTCAAGGTAGTCATTCCTCCACCTAAAAATGTGAAGATGGGATCAAAAACTGTTGATTGTATTTTCATAGGATATGCACATAACAGTAATGCTTATCGATTTCTTGTGCATGAGTCTAATGTACTAGATATTCACAAGAATACGATAATGGAGTCGATGAATGCATCCTTTTTCGAATACGTTTTTCCTTGTAAAACTACTTCAATTCAAATATGCAAAAACGAGCACATGAGACTATCATTGAAGATAGTCATGACCGAGAACAAATAAATGTTCCAGAGGATCAACAAGTTGTTGAACCTGAACTAAGACGTAGCAAAAGAGCTAGAACGGAAAAATCATTTGGTCCAGATTTTCTGACATTTTTGCTAGAGAATGATCCTCAAAGCTATAACGAAGCTGTAAGGTCAGCTGATGGTGCCTTGTGGAAAGATGCCATCAATAGTGAAATTGAATCCATCTTACAAAATCACACCTGGGAGTTAGTGAATCTTCCTCCAGGATGTAAACCTTTAGGGTCCAAGTGGATTTTCAAAAAGAAAATAAAGGCAAATGGATCATTTGACAAGTACAAAGCAAGACTTGTAATTAAAGGTTACAGACAACGTGAAGGTCTTGATTACTTTGATACTTATTCTCCTGTAACGAGAATAAATTCCAGAAGGATGATACTAGCGATTGCAGCTTTGCGCAATCTTGAGGTACATCAGATAGATGTCAAAACAGCCTTTCTGAATGGAGATTTAGATGAAGAAATCTACATGGAACAACCTGAATGATTTATAGCTCCATGACAAGAAAATAAAGTCTGTAAGTTAGTTAAATCCTTGTATGGATTGAAACAAGCCCCGAAACAGTGGCATAAAAAATTTGATGACACCATGTTGGCAAATGGTTTCAAAATCAATGAATGTGATAAATGCATTTATGTCAGAGAGACAGAAGTTGGCTATGTCATTTTATGTCTCTACGTTGATGACATACTGATTGTCGGGAGTAATGTTAAAATGGTGAAATCTACCAAGAATATACTGAAATCCAAGTTTGACATGAAAGACATGGGTCTTGCAGATGTCATTCTGGGAATAAAGATCTCGAGAAGTCCAGATGGACTTATTCTTGACCAGTCACACTATGTGGACAAAATTCTTGGTAAATTCAACGATGATGATTCAGCTGTGGCTAGAACTCCTTTAGATGTGAGTCTACACCTATCGAAGAATATGAGAGATGGTATATCTCAAGTAGAATACTCTAGAGTGATTAGGAGTTTGATGTATCTATCGAGTTGTACAAGGCCTGATATAGCCTGTACAATAAACAAGCTCAGCAGATATACGAGTAATCCAGGGGTTGATCACTGGAAAGCAATAGTGAGAGTACTTAGGTACTTACGTTTTACTCGTAATTATGGGTTGCACTATCATAAATATCCAGCTGTAGTCGAAGGATACAGTGATGCTAATTGGATATCTGACATGAAAGACTCAAAGTCTACCAGTGGCTATGTGTTTACACTAGCAGGTGCAGTTATATCATGAAAATCCTCCAAACAGACTGTGATAGCCAGATCTACAATGGAATCAGAATTCATTGCATTAGACAAGTGTGCTGAAGAAGCAGAATGGCTTCGAAATTTTCTAGATGATATTCCAAGTTGGCCTAAGCTAGTGCCAGCAATTTGCATTCATTGCGATAGTCAATCTGCAATTGGAAGGGCACATAACAATATGTATAATGGTAAGTCTAGACATATTCGTCGTAGACACAATACCGTTAGACAATTACTCTCTACTGGAGTTATTTCGATTGACTATGTAAAGTCAAATGATAACATTGCGGATCCGCTAACCAAAGGGTTAAATAGAGAGTTAGTTGTGAAATCATCGAGGGGAATGGGACTAAAGCCCATTAGATAAATGTTTATTAAGAAGGAAAACCCAACATTGTTGACTGGAGATCCCAATATCTAGGTTCAATGGGATAACCTACTCGTTAAAGACATAATTGGACCACTGTGGGGGTTACCCCCTAGTCCATTCCTATGGTGACATGCAACAGTGATGCTCGTATGGATCGAGGTTAAGCAAAGGCTTTTAATGATTCTTATGCGTCAGGAATCCGAATGGAGTATTACGAGATACTCTTAAATAAGAAATCACCTATGTGAGAGAGAAGTGGGGCCGCTTCAAAGGGAATTGTACGGGGCCCAATTCTTAAAAACTCTTGCAGAACCAGGTTGATGTTCATGGCCAAAATGAACATAATCATGAGAACTCAGACGTGTTAGGTAAAATATATGTGTGATATATATTCTCCATTTACATGAACGGCAGTACAGTTCAATGACATCGCGTCCACTGTCAGCCAGTAATGAGATATATTTTCACAAGGGAAGGTTCAAAGGCTGAGGCCTACCTATCCTATGCAGGTGTTGAACCGTTGAACTCTTCTAGGTCAAAATAAAATGTTTTATAAAATATTTTTATTTGACGGTTTTCGCCAATTTCATTCATGTGGGGGATTGTTTGAAAAATGGTTATGAGTAAGCTTTTTGAGGATCAATTTTAAGCATGGTCCACTTCGTGTTAGTGGTTGTTATTGAATGATTCAAATACTCCTCAGTGAGTACTTCGAAATGGTATATTCATATGCTTAAAATGGTGCTTGGGTGAATGAGAAATTGTTGTTCAAAGTTCACCCATTGATGTTGGAAAATAAAGAGAAGTCAGCTTGTCTCATATGGGAAAGCTATAGATGGAATATTATGCTTATATATGATTGCTCATATGTAGATGGGTAAGATTTATAAGGATAGAGGCTCTCTCTACGTGCGCGGGGGGGGTGCAAATAAAATCCGAATCAAGCTTGGCTCGTGTGCACCCGCGTGTCCTGCGTACACGAATGCCGGACCAAATTATGCGGGCCCGGTCCAGCCGAATTTTTACTAATCTCTTCAATTTTCCAAGCCTTTTGAATTTCCATAACAGCTAATTTAATTAGCTTGGTGGTTACAAAAGTTGAATTTCCATAACAGCTAATTTAATTAGCTTAGTGGATACAACAAAGTGAAACGCCTCCCTTTAATGAGATATAATTGGCTTGTTAATTTCCTTTAAATGAGCTGTGATTTCGTTTTTATAAATAGATACAATATTGAGATTTTGTTTACACATAACACAAAGAATAAAAACATCACACACAACAGCTCGGTTTTTCTTTGTTTTTGTTCAGTGAGAGTTCAAACACTTTTGTGGTTCGTTGGATACGAGTTCGGTGGTGCCCTTACTCGTGCGTTTTCCGTTGTATCCTGGGAAACAATCGTCTCACGTTCTACTGCACTTACGGTAGGAGACGAATTTGTTTTAAGAATATTGTTGTCATCAACAAGCCTCGGGAAAGTGAAGAAGCAGTGGTTCGGTTCTGGATCATCAATTTCAGGGTCTAACCCTCTGCCTCTGCTCATCAGCCTCTGCCTCCGCTCATCAGCCTCTGCCTCCGCTCATCACTCTCTGCCTCCGCTCTTCAGCCTCTACCTCCGCTCTCAGGGTCTGCCTCTACTCTCAGCCTCCGCTCTCAGGGTCTGCCGTCAGGGTCTGCTCTCAGCCTCTGCTCATCAGCATCTGCCTCTGCTCTCAGGGTCTGCCTCTGCTATCAGCCTCCGCTCTCAGCCTCTACCGTCAGGGTCTGCTCTCAGGGTCCGTCGTGAGGGTCTGCTCCGTGGGTCTGATTGGATCTGCTCGAGGATAATTGTAATACTTGTAATATTTGGATTTCCCAATTACCGTGAAATAATTGTAATAATTGTAACTATAAAAACTTCAATGCTAAAGATTATCAGTGTCGCCGATCACAATGATAACGCTAAAAAATACTTAAAAGTTATCTTTTAGCAACGAAATTTTAATTTTGGTGACGTTAAAAATTAAAATTAAAAAATAATTAATATTCATTATAATTTGTGATAATTTATTTTTAATTTATAATAACTTATTTTCTTAAATTCTAATATATTTATTTATAAATTATTACAAATAATAATATATTTTTTAAAAATTAATCAAAGGGAATTATAACAAAAAAAATTTATTGATATTAAACATAAAATTATAAAATTTGTTAATTTAAATAAAAATAAAATGATAAATTATATATAAGAAATATTTGAATACAAAATTAGTGTTCTTCATCTTCATCTTCATGTAAATTAATGTTCGTCATCTCCATCTTCGTCTTCATCTTTATCTTCAATTTCTTCATCTTAATTTTCCTCATCTTCATGTTCATTTTCATTCTCTTCCTCTTATTTTTCTACAAACAAAAATATAAGATGTTAACATAAAACACAAAAATGAAACAATAAAACAATAAAACAAAGAAAAAATGGATAGGAGAGAAAAATAGAGAGAATGTGTGCAAATGAAAGAAAAGCGAATATTTATAGAAAAATATGATTTTTAGCGTCGATAAAGGTATGCACTAAAGGGGAATATTTTCACCAACATTTTAACTTTTAGTTTCAATAATTTTTTACTTTTAAAGTTGTTATTTTCGACGTTAAAAGTTAAAATTTTAAACTTAATTCGTTAAGGCGGGAAATATTTGACCAAAATTTTTTAAAAATTTATCCTTGAGCGTCGCCAAAAATTTATCCTTTAGCGTCACTAAAAGTCAAAGGTTTTTGGTGTCACCATAATTTTGGTAATGATAAAAGTCAATATATATATATATATATATATATAAAATTTTTATTGACTTTTAGAGTCGCCAATTTATTATAGGTAACGTAAAAGTCAAAGATTTTTTTGACTTTTTAGCGTCACCAATTTAGTGGCGACGCTAAATCATATTTCCCTTGTCGCCAAATTTTGGTGACGCTAAAATTCATGACATTCAACGTCGTAAAATTTGGCAACGTGAAAAGTATATTTTGCGACGCCGTTTGTTGCGACGTTAAAATGTTGGACGTTAAAGGTTCATTTTCTTATAATGAGCCTTTTTGAATTAACCAATTACCACTTCTCATTATTAAAAGCATCTCCAATAAGGTTCCTACATGACTCCCTATATTTATCAAAAAACGACATCGCTTCTAATTTTGAGAGGTATGTAAGAGATTTTGTTCTAACAATCCTCCTAGACGATGATTTAAAACTCGGACCAGCTCGGCTGGTCTAATCCGTAAACTCGACACCCGATCCGTAGGCTGATCCGAATTAGACTATTAGCCTGCTTTGCAATTGGCCTGGTCTTAGACCAGCCGAACCGGCCGGTTCACCCGCAAATCCGTTGACCCGGCCATGGTTCTGCCGGGTTCAAGGGGTCTTCATTCTTCGATTCTTCATCATCTTCATCTTCTTGGTGGCCTCAGCATTATCAGCAGCTTCGACCTACATCTTCATATATGCTTCTGTTACTTCCCTCTCTTGCTGTCGCCTTCTTCGCCTACTCTAATTTTGATCATGCAGTGTAAATAAAGAAAGTATAAGTCGTATTTGCTTTTGTTTGGTAATTTGTTCATGCCAGACCAAGGTCCCTCTCTCTCAACAGAAAGCTTCTGAAATCAAAAATCTCATAAGACTTTTGTTGAAATTTTAAAATCTCTCTTGAGCAACGGGATATTATTATTATTATTATTATTATTATTATTATTTATTATTATTATTTTATTATTATATCCACGACATGTTAGCAACCGGAGATTTTACCTACTAACAAGTCCACAATTTTGCTTTGACTTCTTGTTTGGTTTCATTTTATTCATTTTTTTTTATCTATAATTGTTTTAGGTCCATTTCTTCCAATGACTTTAATAAATAATAAATGGGTTTTACATTGTTTGTATTTTATTTTGGATAATTTATTTAGATGATTTAGTTGGATATTTTGATGATATTATTATTTTGATAGGAATATATGGCTATATAGATTTTTTAAGAATTTATTCATTTTTTTATAATATCTGTATATAAATATATAATAATACAATAATATATTATATACGCCCGGTTCGACCTTTGATCCCTGACCCTCTCCCCATACCAGGTCGATGGGCCGGGCCAGATTTTAAAACATTGCTCCTACGTATACCTAATATAAAATATTATATACATTTATTACAAATTCATATTTTCTTACTATTATAGTGATATAGTTTTTTAAAAAATTAATGGGTTAATAGTGTTTGGTTAACATTTTAACTTGTTCCTAAATATAAAGGGAGTGGTCACCGAAAATATATTTAGGATAAAGATATGATGTATTGTTAAAGAATAAAATATTATCTCACTGCTTACATTTAAAATAAGACATATATATATTTTCGAACACTTAGAGATACTTTAATATCTTAACTAATTTTACTAAACAGAAGACTTGAATTGCATGGGTTTGAATTATCAAGCACTAGATCGTGATTAATTTTTTTTCCTTTTCTTTTCAGTATTTCTTTTGTGATTAAAAATGTAGAACCAACTCATTAATAGCATATAATAGTGTTTTCTTTTTTCTTCTTTTTTTGATAAAAGAAGGAATACTAGTATTAATCATAACGACGACTCTAAAAAATGAATCCGAATAAAATTTTACGAAACGGCATTACAAAATAAGTATAAGGGAACTAGATAAAAACTAGAGAAAAATTAAAGACAGGCCCAAGATTTAACAGAAGAGGGGAAATGAACTAGATCTGCAGCGGATAGGTCAAAGTCTTCATGCTTAGAAGATAACCATCTGTAGATGAGTTTAAGAATTTTAAAGCGAATAGAAAGAGATTCGTTTGATACCTTCTTAAAGATCCGAAAATTTTTGTCTATCCAAATGAACCAACAAACAGCCGTGAAAATGATTCAAAAAATCACACAACTTATTATTCAAGCATAAGAACTCAAGAGAGTGAATGAAGTCAGATGAATTACTAGAACAAACCCAACTAAGTCCCCACCAACTTATTATAATAGTGTTTTCTTAATTTATTATTTCTCCTTTTTGCCAGAAAATATATAATAAACCCTAAAAATATTGAGCAGCTGAGCGTAAAATTGATGTGGGAAATTTCCCATTAGTCCTAACATTTAGATTATTACTAAAATTTGTTTTGATTTTTAAGAGTTACCTAAAACATCTTTGTCGTGAATTTCATATATGTTGGAGCTCACTTTTTTAAGGTTAATAGTATTTTTATTTTTTATAACTTAAAAACTAAAACCAAAAAAAAAATAGAACATGTAAATAGAATGACATGATCCTCGATTCAATTATTTCTTTGTTAGGTAATATTATATATAATCTTTAGTTAATTAAATCAAATTTGGATCTAATGTTTGTAGACGCTGGTTTTCGCCCGAGGTCCACAATCAGAATTTGTAGATTGGGGGCATCAACGATCCTGCAAAACAAAGATAAAATGAACGGGAGTTGACTACCACCGGTATGGTGGGTGCCGGGTATACTCCAACGCCCAAGTCAGTATAGTGGAATGAGATGCTGTTTATGTAATATGAGGAAATAAGGCTTTTTGTTACCTTACTTTCTTTTGATAGCCGTGAGGGCGGCAACAAAGGAATAGAATTCTCAGAATTTGTATCAGAGAATAGAAGTTTTTTAAGTGTGTTCTTTTCTGCCCCTTTGAACCTTGAGTTATCTTCCCTTTTATAGATCTGAAAAGAGAATATTTCGTAGCTGTAATGGAAGCTGGCAGTGGGTCTACAATGTGCTGATATACCTGGCTATGGATTCCATAACGTGTCTTGGATCCAACTTTCGGCGTTGGCACATGTTTTATGTTTAGAAAAAGTAACAATCATGTTTTATGCTGTCTCATTTATTTAGCCTTTTCATTTGTAGTGTTTCGTACTGGTAGAATAAAGTCTAATGGGCTGGGCTTTCCAATATGTTTTTAAAGGACCAATATTTGTGGGCTTTTAGTATAGAATCTTGACGTGAAAAGACAGTCTAACCCTTGGGTCCAAATTTGGCACGTACAGTTTGTTCCCTACTCTTTAAGTCAAAAAATCTTTTGACTTTGAGAGTAATAAATCGAATGTATCATCTAGGATTTTCTCTGTAGATTTAATCTGAATCGTTTTGGAAATGTCATAAGTTAAGACTTAATCTTAATAAGATATGCAAGAATGATGAATCAGTTAATAGATCAGGATTCTGTCTAATTCCGTCTGAACAAATTCAGACTTCATGTGAGGTAATGGGAAGTATTCCCAGTCGACCGAACCTGGTGAAGGTCAGGAAAATCCCCATGCTACGGGTCCGTGGACCAAGGGATTTATTCGTGTCGTTTGGACAAGTTGAAGGCTAGACTTGATCTTGACTCTATCAAAGTCATTGGGGAATGTTCCCAGTCGACTGAACCTGGTGAAGGTCAGGATAATCCCCATGCTACGGGTCCGTGGACCAAGGGATTTATTCATGTCGTTTGGACCAGTTGAAGGCCACTAGATCTTGACTCTATCAAAGTCATTGGGGAATGTTCCCAGTCGACTGAACCTGGTGAAGGTCAGGAAAATCCCCATGCTACGGGTCCGTGGACCAAGGGATTTATTCATGTCGTTTGGACCAGTTGAAGGCCACTTGATCTTGACTCTATCAAAGTCATTGGGGAATGTTCCCAGTCGACTGAACCTGGTGAAGGTCAGGATAATCCCCATGCTACGGGTCCGTGGACCAAGGGATTTATTCATGTCGTTTAGACCAGTTGAAGGCCAGACTTGATCTTGATTCAATCAAAGTCATTGGGGAATGTTCCCAGTCGACTGAACCTGGTGAAGGTCAGGATAATCCCCATGCTACGGGTCCGTGGACCAAGGGATTTATTCATGTCGTTTGGACCAGTTGAAGGCCACTTGATCTTGACTCTATCAAAGTCATTGGGGAATGTTCCCAGTCGACTGAACCTGGTGAAGGTCAGGAAATCCCCATGCTACGGGTCCGTGGACCAAGGGATTTATTCATGTCGTTTGGACCAGTTGAAGGCCACTTGATCTTGACTCTATCAAAGTCATTGGGGAATGTTCCCAGTCGACTGAACCTGGTGAAGGTCAGGATAATCCCCATGCTACGGGTCCGTGGACCAAGGGATTTATTCATGTCGTTGGACCAGTTGGGCCACTTGATCTGACTCTATCAAAGTCATTGGAATGTTCCCAGTCGACTAATATCATGTCGATGAAATATCATAAAACCCCTGTCAAATGTTGACTGGAATATATACAAAGTTTCACACCACATATGTCGACTGGAAAATGCTCATATCAAGTCTTCATATATTGTCGACTGGAATGTACCTGCAAACATAAACCACATATTTGTCGACTGGAATATATCCATGTTTCACACCATATATGTCGACTGAAAGATGCTCAGTCACGTCTTCATATATGGTCGTCTGGAATGTATATGCAAACATACTCCACATACTTGTCGACTGGAACATATTAAAGTTTCACACCATATGTCGACTGAAAGATGCTCATATCAAGTCTTCATATATGGTCGTCTGGAATGTATATGCAAACATACTCCACATACTTGTCGACTGGAACATATACAAAGTTTCACACCACATATGTCGACTGGAAAATGCTCATTCAAGTCTTCATATATGGTCGTCTGGAATGTATATGCAAACATACTCCACATACTTGTCGACTGGAACATATACAAAGTTTCTCACCACATATGTCGACTGGAAAATGCTCATTTCAAGTCTTCATATATTGTCGACTGGAATGTACCTGCAAACATAAACCACATACTTGTCGACTGGAACATATACAAAGTTTCTCACCACATATGTCGACTGGAAAATGCTCATTTCAAGTCTTCATATATTGTCGACTGGAATGTACCTGCAAACATAAACCACATACTTGTCGACTGGAATATATACCATGTTTCACACCATATATGTCGACTGGAAAATGCTCATTTCAAGTCTTCATATATTGTCGACTGGAATTCACCAGCAAAAGTTTTATTATATCTCTGTCGGCTGAGACGTTCCTGTAAGGACCAAATATTTACCTGTCGAAATAGCATTTAATGACTCATGTAGAATGGATCAAGATATCGGGGTTTACTCTGAAGGGGATAAATTCAATGACAGATGTCACCAAATCGCCAAAGATGTCTACACAATGATAATATCCTTGGAAGATATAGCAAGGAAATGGGCTTGGGCGTTTGGAGCCCAAGTTCAATTATTGAAACCCTAGTGGGATTTTCGAGGTGTCTTTTGGAGGGAAATTGAGGCGCCTAAAAGGAGGGTATAAGAGTGAGATTTGAGCCTCATTTAGCCTCAAACAAAAATCTCTCTCGGTTGGCAAGCTTAAGGGAGCTCTCAAGTCTTCAAGGTACTCTTCATATCTTCTTCGCATTCTTCAACATCTTCAAATGTTCATAATGTAGATTCAATTTGTTCTAAGTCAAATAGGCCATTAGATCTTGAAAAATTTAGTGAAACTTACGGATTTTGTTTATGGTTAGGACGTGTTTTGATCTTTAAAGGAGTAGAAATTTTTAGGACAATTGTGTTTGTTGTTTGGAAAATGTCGAGTGAGGATTCGCTGGGTAGTTTAGGTGCTCAAATTGATAAATATATTGAACAGCCTATGAGTGAATCAAGTGATGATGAAACTATTAGGGATTGGTCGTATGAAGATTTTAGAGAGACTGGCATTGTTACTATAGCTAAACCACCGTTAGGAATACCCACGGAAGCTATACCACTTAGATCACTACCTACAATAGAGGAGTCGAGTGAGATTCCAAGTACGAGTGGACCTACAAACATCTTAACCAAGAATCCAGCTAGTCGAGTGACTGAAAGATCAATGAGAGAGATGAGATTGAAATATAGATTCCCTCCATCAATTGAATTAAGGTTAGCATCGCCGACTGAAAGGATAGACTACAGAATTCCAGGGTGGATTGGGTTTTACGAACGACCCTTCATTGATGGATTCAGATTCCCCGTTCCAAAGTTAGTATGGGAAGTCCTGAATCATTACCAGCTGGCTCCATCGCAACTAATGCCAAACACTTGGAGGATTCTGCTGTCGCTTGAGTGTATGTCTTTTGAATTGGGGATCGTGTTTGGCGTACGAGAGTTATTGTATACTTATTATATGAAAGAACACCTGAGAGAAAAAGGGAGATATCACCTGTATCTACGGCAAAAGAGGGAGCATTTGGTATTGGGGCTTACAACAAATGATAGGAGTGATTGGCAAAAAAGTTATTTCTTCGTGAGAGGAGGGTGTGTGTTTGGGTCGAATGGGGGTGGAGAAATACCTGAACATTGGAATTCGTCGAGTGAGTAAATTTCATCCTTTCTATATTCTATACTACAATTTGTATGATGGTAAATATTCTTCTTGATCTTCTTTCAGGTCTTCAACTGAATAGAACATTTGATACTACTCAACGAGCCGTCACAAATACTACCAGCATTCTCGGTTTGCCTGACTCGAAGAGGAATTGGAGAGCGGTTTTAGACGAGAAGAGACTGAGATTAACCCCGCTGTGGAAAGAAGTGGTTTATTCTGAAGGTACTCCCTTGGCTTTGAGTAAGCATATTTTGGCAGTGATTTTGTGCACTTGGACGATTGAGGTAACATTTGGGAGGCTGCTATTTCTAACATCGCTGACTCCTGAAGAATTTTTATGCGCAGCTGAGATGATGTCGGGTCCATTTAAGGTGCCAAAACTTGATGAAATGAGGAGCCGTAGGAAATCCAAGAAAAACAAAGAGAAGGAGCCTGAAACCGTAAGTTTGGAAATCGCCAAACCAGTTGAAGTCGTCCCGGTGAATGCGCCGGAAGTAACAACCCAATCGACTGAGAAGGTATCTGCTTCGAAAAAGAGGAAGGCAGTAGTAGAAGTGGAGGAGGACGCAGAAGGCGTTATAGTGAGGATTCCTCATGGGTCTACTGCAATTTCAGACCCTTCTAGCCTTTCTAAGTTTATTAAACGTCTGCTGCTGGAAGAGGATGAGCAGCGTCTGATGGAATTGGGTCCAACAGAAACAAGCAAGAAGATTTCGGCTTTAAGTTACCAGGTATAAATTTATCAAATATATTATCAATTTTGAAGTCGTATGGAATGTACTAAAAAGAATTTCTCTCAGGTCATGGAATGTGGCATCTATATGCAACAGTATGCTGAATTAAGCCAGAGGAGGATGAGGGATTTAGAAAAAGCAAACACATCAGTTAGAAGGGATTTCGGGGAGCTGAAAACAAATTTTGACGCTACTGAAAGGAAGTTGAGAGAGGTAGAGAAAGAGTTGAGAGATACTCAAGCGACATTGAAATTGGAGAAAGAAGTGTCTGAGGCTACCAATGAAGCGTTCAGAGAGAGTTTGGAGAGCTTGAGGAAGGAAAAGGCCGAATTGCTTGACCAACTCGAATTGGTTGCCTTCGAGTCAATGATGAAAGAGAGGAGCAACCTAATGGAAGAATATTTAGCTGGCCAAAATGTCGCTTGGAAGCCGAGGAAATGGATTCGTGAATACGAGAGGTTAGCTGCTGGGGTTTCACTTACAAGCGAGGATGAAGAAGAAGAAAAGGGAGAAGAAGTGATTTCAAAGGAGGCTGCTGGAGAAGAAGAAATGGCTACTGGAGAAGCCGAGGGAGAAATAGCCATAATGGAGAAACAGGCTGAGAGGGTAGGGGTCCCTGGAACGACTGAAATTATTCCTTCTGTTCCCACTCAAGCCGCAGATGTTCCAATGGTAGAAGCTCAGCACTCCCCTGAAGTTCGGTCGACTGATACGGCCGTGGAATGAATATTTATATTTTACTTTTGACTATCTTTTTGTTATGGGAAACCTACTAGTACAAAAATGTTTCATTTTGCTATATATTAAAAGGTTTTATTTATATTTTCTCTATATCAGAACGCACAAATTTGATCACACAACATTTTATTATAAAATACTTGGTTGGACGAACGGGCAACACAAAAGAAAAATAAAAATTACCGGTAAAACCGTTTGAGATGAATTGCATTCCAGCTATTTTGAATTGGCCTACCTTCTGTCGTTTCCAATTTGTAGGCGCCCTGCCCAACAATCTTCGTAATGACGTATGGGCCTTCCCAATTTGGTCCTAGCTTTCCGTCCTTTACCTCTTTGGTATTCTGAAATACTTTTCGTAAGACCCAATCTCCTTCTTTAAACGTTCTGCACCTAACATTCTTGTTAAAATATCTGGCCATTCTCTGCTGATGTGCTGCAAGTCGTATGGAAGCTCGTTCTCTTGTTTCGTCAACCGTATCAAGGCTATAACTCATGAGTTGTAGATTCGAGTTTTCGTCGAGCCACTGGTATCGAGGAGTTGGAACAACTCCTTCGACTGGGATCATTGCTTCACACCCAAACACAAGGGAGAATGGGGTTTGTCCAGTTGATGACCGGGCCGTAGTCCTGTAGGACCACAAGACACCTGGAAGTTCGTCTGCCCACGCTCCTTTTGATTTCTCTAATCTTTTCTTCATTGTATTCAAGATTGTCTTGTTGGATGATTCAGCTTGACCATTCGCTTGAGGAAAACGAGGAGTTGAAAAGTTCAACTTGATTCCCCAATTCTTGCAGAAGTCTTGAAAACGGTAGCTGATGAATTGGGACCCGTTGTCAGTTACAATTTCCTTCGGCAAACCGAATCGACAAATGATGTTTTTCCAAACGAAGTTCTGCACTTCTAAGTCCCGTATCTTGGCAAAGGCTTCTGCTTCGATCCACTTGGAATAATAATCTGTAAGGGCGAGCATGTAGACTCGCTGTCCAGGGGCTGTAGGTAGCTTCCCAACGATGTCCATTCCCCATTTCATGAAAGGCCAAGGTGACAGAATCGGCTTCAATTTCTCCGGTGGTAGGTGTGAGATGGGGGCAAATCTTTGACATTTCTCGCATTTTCGAGTGAATTCTGTCGAATCAGCACGCATGGATGGCCAATAGTATCCTGTCGTGTGGGCTCGGGAGGCTAAGCTTCTTCCACCAGAATGGTTTCCACATTCTCCTTCATGAAGTTCAGTTAACACATACCGGGCTTCCTCTGGAGTGAGACATTTAAGATAGGGACCAGAAAGTGATCTTTTCAAAAGTTGCCCATCATGTAGTGTGAATCTGGCAGCTTGTCGTTGAATCTTTCGAGCCTCAATTCTGTCTTCTGGAAGCATGCCATTTTGTAAATATTTCTCAATTGGAGTCATCCATGAGTCGCCTGACGTGAGTGTTGAAACTTCTTCGACTCCATCTTTCCATATCGCAGGCCACTGCAAATATACGACTGGAATGGACTGGTGTTTTCCTCCTTCAATTGCCGAACCCAGTGTTGCTAAAGCATCTGCGTGCTTGTTCTCACTCCTGGGGATTTGAGAAATGGTTATCTTCTCAAATGTCGACTGAATTTCCTTTACTTTTTTCAGATAAGAAACCATCTGTGAATCTCTAGCTTGATATGAACCCTGGAATTGATTGACAATTAATTGAGAATCTGATTTCACTTCGATCTTCTTGGCACCGAGCTCTTGGGCCAAAATTAAGCCAGCTATGAGGGCTTCGTATTCGGCTTCGTTATTAGAGACTTTGAACCCACATTTAATCACCTGTTGCATCACATCGCCTTCTGGAGTTGTAATTACAATCCCCAAACCGCATCCACGTTTATTGCTCGATCCGTCGACTGTCAATCCCCAAGTAGTCGAAGGATGAATACAGTGTATTTCTTGTTCTGCTGATATTTGTAGACTGGAGCTGAAATCAGCAACAAAATCAGCAAGTGCTTGTGATTTGATCGCGGTACGTGGTAGGTACGTGATGTCATGTTCTCCAAGTTCCACAGCCCACTTGGTCAGTCTCCCTGAAAGCTCGGGTTTATGAAGAATGCTCCTCATTGGATAGGTCGTATAGACAGTGATTGGGTGCCCTTGAAAATATGGTCGTAGCTTCCTTGCTGCAGTTACCAGCGCCAGTACTAATTTTTCCATATGAGGGTAGCGTGATTCGGCATCTAACAATGCTTTACTCACATAGTAGACTGGGAGTTGATTTCCTTTTTCTTCTCGGATCAGGACGGCACTAACAGCATGCTCTGAGACTCCTAAGTAGAGAAAAAGTCTTTCATTGTCGATTGGCTTAGATAACAACGGTGGAGAAGATAAGTATCGTTTGAGTTCTGTCAACGCCTTTTCGCAAGCTGGAGTCCACTCGAAGTGTTTTGCCTTCTTCAATGCTGAGAAGAATAGAAAACTTTTGTCGGTTGACTTGGAAATGAATCTATTAAGTGCGGCTATCCTCCCAGCAAGTCGCATGACATCTTTCGGGGAGTGGAAGAGAGGAATGTCAAGTATAGATCTGATCTGAGTTGGATTGGCTTCAATCCCTCGTCGCGTGACCATGTACCCAAGAAATTTCCCCGAAGCGACACCAAAAGCACATTTTGTTGGATTCAATTTCATACCGTACTTCTTCATTGTGTCGAATGCTTGCTCCAAATGTGTCAGATGTTGCTCGGCTTCTATTGACTTCACCAGCATGTCATCTATATAAACCTCCATGGTCTTCCCTATTTGCTGAGAAAACATTTTGTTCACCATTCGTTGATAAGTTGCTCCAGCATTTTTGAGTCCGAATGGCATCACTTTATAACAATATATGCCTCTGTTGGTGACGAATGCAGTTTTTTCCTGGTCGTTCGGATGCATGAGAATTTGATTGTAGCCTGAATATGCATCCATGAAACTTAGTAACTCATGACCTGCTGTAGCATCAACCAAGGAATCGATATGAGGTAATGGGAAGGAATCCTTGGGACATGCTCTATTCAAATCTGTGAAGTCGATGCAAACTCTCCATTTCCCGTTCTTCTTTCGTACTATTACCACATTAGCTAACCAATCTGGGAATTGAACCTCCTTGATGGCTCCATTCTGTAATAATTTTTGGACCTCTTCATTGATGATCTGATTTCTCTCCGGGGCAAACTTTCTTCTTTTTTGTCTGACGGGAGTGTAGTTTGGATCTACATGCAGCTCATGGGTGATCAACTCTGGGTCAATCCCGGTCATATCTTCGTGTGACCAGGCGAAACAATCATGTCGCTTCATCAGGAAATCAATTAGGTCGGATCGTAGTTTGGGATCCAGATTAACTCCAATAGGTACTTTGTGATCTGCGTATTCTGGGTGTATTGAGACTTCGTCTAGCTCCTCCACGTTTGGCTGATCTGGTGATGTAACACCGGATCCCTCCATTAATTGCTATGCCGTCTGAGGTTTCGCCTTTAAAGTAGTCTGGTAACAACTTCTTGAAGCGTGTTGGTCTCCAACAATCTCCTGAACTCCCCATTTTGTGGGAAATTTGAGCACTTGATGATAAGTTGACGAGACTGCCCTCATCTCATGAATCCAGGGTCGGCCTACGATCAAGTTGTAGGCTGAGGGACAATCTAAGACCAAAAATGAAGTTAACTTGTTGATTCCTCCTGCGTAGACTGGAAGAGTTACTTCTCCAATGGTGAATTTTTGTTCACCGCTGAACCCGATAAGAACGGTTGATTTCCTGTTGATCTTTTCAATCTCGGTTCCCATGTCGGACAGGGCTGCCCTGAAGATGATATTTGCTGACGAACCTGTGTCGACCAAGATTCTTTTGACCATAAAATTTGCAATCTGTAATGAGATCACAAGCGCATCGTGATGCGGATTCACTCGGGTGGAATTGTTGTCGTCTGAAAATTCAATGGTAAGGTCTGTACAAATCTCCTCTATTGACATAGTCGAATGGAAAAGACCTGTTGTGGCACTCCGGGCATGTCGTTTTGCTGCGGAATATGAAACACCACTAACCTCAGAACCTCCTGAAATAAAACTTACAGTATTGTTGATTGGTGGTGGTGGTATGGGGCCATCTTCCTTGTCATTTCTCCTGGCTATTGTAGCCTTGCCTTTATCAGTGAGTAACTCCTTCAAGTGCCCTTTGTTCAACAATTCCAATACTTCTAATCTTAAAGCAACACAGTCTGCTGTCGTGTGACCATAATCTCGGTGAAACTCACACCACTTGCTGGTATCTTTTTTGACTGAATAATCTTTGGAGCGTGGAGGCCACTTCACTTCGCCCCCCATCTTCTTGAGTACCGAAACCAGCTCTCCAGGGGAAACAGTAAAATTGTAGTCTGGGAGTCTCTCCCTGTTGGCAGATTTGTCTTGTCCCCTGAAAGCTAACGGTTGGCGCTTGTAGTCTCGGTTGAAATGTTGATTTGTTTTCGGAAGATCCTTCCTGTCTGTTGGCCGAGGCGCTTTATTGAGAAATTCTTTGCGCCGTTTAGTAGTATCTTGAGTGTTATTGTATTGCAAACCAGAAAAACTCTCTTTTCTCTTGTTCCTCTTATCTTCCTCCCACCTTATCTCAATTTGAGCTCGAGCCATGGCTTGATCCATCGTGTAGCAGCATCGGAATTTAGTGAGTTTCTTGTAAAGTCCGCTATCTAGGAGCAAACCATTTCTGAATGCTTCTACTGCAGTAGGTTGATGGAGGTCCGGGATTGTTATCCTTTCTTTATTGAAGCGAGCTACGTAGCTCCGCAAAGATTCACCCTTCCTTTGCTGAATGGCACAGAGGTCGTCTGAAGTCTTCTCAATTTTGCAAGAACTCGCAAAATGCTCTACAAACTTGTCTGCCAAATGTTGGTATGACCCGATGGACCTATACGGGAGATTGATGAACCAAGTTAGGGCTGGACCCGCCAGTGTCTCCCCAAATCCTCTGCACATTCCGGCCTCCCATTGTCGAGGGGTCAGGCCTGTTGACATCATTTTATACTTGTAATGGATGATGTGGTCGTCTGGGTCAGTAGATCCATCATACATTTTCATATCTGGAGGGTTGAATTTCCTTGGCAATTCTACAGAGGTGATAGACTCGAAAAATGGTGTGTCAGAAATTGTCCCAGCTCTACTTTTCCTTATTGGCAGTTTTACGCCTGGTAGACTGGACAATATTGCTTCTTTGAACTCTAACATTTCTCTTGCGCATGTTGGAAGCGATTTGTTGAGCCTGGTCGGCTGGGGAAATTGGCGGAACTGTATGATTTCTTGGGTGGTCTCCTGGCGAAGGCGTGTCATTTGCCACACCGTTGAATGTTTCCATTAGATTGGATGGGATTAAATCATTACTGGTATTACCCGGAGAATCACGTTGTTGAGAGGTGGAAGAGATTAATTCTAACTGCTTTCGAAGGTTTGTATTGGAGCTTCGCATGGTCAAATTCTCCTCCTCTAAAGTTCGTAACCGTTCTTGTAGTACAGATATTTGGGCTGAAATTGGATCTGGTGTCAGTTCGCTGCTTGAAGCCATGAATGACAATTAGATTTGCTGACTGAAATCTTTTGTTTGCTATAAATCGCCAAGGCCCCACGGTGGGCGCCAAATTGTAGACGCTGGTTTTCGCCCGAGGTCCACAATCAGAATTTGTAGATTGGGGGCATCAACGATCCTGCAAAACAAAGATAAAATGAACGGGAGTTGACTACCACCGGTATGGTGGGTGCCGGGTATACTCCAACGCCCAAGTCAGTATAGTGGAATGAGATGCTGTTTATGTAATATGAGGAAATAAGGCTTTTTGTTACCTTACTTTCTTTTGATAGCCGTGAGGGCGGCAACAAAGGAATAGAATTCTCAGAATTTGTATCAGAGAATAGAAGTTTTTTAGTGTGTTCTTTTCTGCCCCTTTGAACCTTGAGTTATCTTCCCTTTTATAGATCTGAAAAGAGAATATTTCGTAGCTGTAATGGAAGCTGGCAGTGGGTCTACAATGTGCTGATATACCTGGCTATGGATTCCATAACGTGTCTTGGATCCAACTTTCGGCGTTGGCACATGTTTTATGTTTAGAAAAAGTAACAATCATGTTTTATGCTGTCTCATTTATTTCCTTTTCATTTGTAGTGTTTCGTACTGGTAGAATAAAGTCTAATGGGCTGGGCTTTCCAATATGTTTTTAAAGGACCAATATTTGTGGGCTTTTAGTATAGAATCTTGACGTGAAAAGACAGTCTAACCCTTGGGTCCAAATTTGGCACGTACAATGGTACTATTTGTGTCTAACAAATATAAACAAATCGTGTCATGTAAAAATTCAAAATTCAATCAGATTTTGTTTGTTATTATGTTTAAACGAATCAAATCATGTCATCATTTATTAACTTGGTCTAATTCAAATTTTGATATTAATAAATATGTCGTTCTAAGAAATGTCAATGCGAAAACAATGCAGTTTCTTTCAAAAAAATTTCTTAAGTGATTCAATTAACTAAAATTTGACACGATTTATTTAAGATCGATTCAGGTCATCTCAAGCATCTCAATCAACAACGAGATAATATATCATGTTTCGGGTGTATATGTCATCTCTCTCACAGCATCCGGATCTCACACAGTTATGAGACCCAACTGCTATAAGAGAGATGACATATACATCCGAAACATAATATAATTTTTCATCGACAACAATGTTTTGGATACCTAGAGACCAAAATATTTTATCCAATCATTTAGAACAAGGCCCTATGTGATGACTCCTTAATTAAACCCTAAGCAAAGTATTATCGCATATCAAGCAACCATATATAATCATGAAACTGATGATGGTTCTAACGGAGGGAAATTATTGACCACGTGATCAATTACTCTGGCCACGTGAGAGCCAGTGCTCATATTAAAGTAGTAACTATTTTATGAGGCACACGTGCTCCATATATTTTTAATTACGATCGTACAACTTCATTATATATTTAATCATCAATTAATTAAAGAAAGTCAACTCACTTTAATTATCTTCATTAAACCCTAAATGGGTACTTAAATTATTTTTTCTTCACAAAACAAAAGAAGCAATTTTAAGTCCTAATACATTGTACAAACTTTTCTGAAAAGAAGTATAATTTTTTTAAAGGGAAAGCCTTCAAACTATATATTGGAAAATAATGGGAAAAAAATATTATACATTTTAATCATTGAAACTATAATGGTCTCCACATGTCATATATATGGACGGAATAATTAAAAAAAAAATCCTAATGTGATAATTAAAAAAAAAAATCTTATTTTCTGTTAGTATATACTCTTTCATTTATTGAACTCCCATCACTCATGTATTAACTCTTATCACTCACTTAAGAGAGTCATTATACTTTTTTTTTTTTTTTGAATCGTTGGAAATTTCGTCGTCTAGCAGATAAAATATTTGGTTGTCTCAAGCTCTTACAAGAAACACACTCCATAAATTCGAACTCATGACCTAAAAAAGAAATCACAAATCCTACACCGTCAAACCACACCCCTTTAGGACAATAGAGTCGTTATACCTCAATACTAAACCGAGCTTAGGATTAGTTAATATTATTGAATATGCTAATACATGAATCATGCTTACCAAAAGAAGCTTAGGGCTTGTAACACACTCCATAAATTCGAACTCATGACCTAAAAAAGAAATCACAAATCCTACACCGTCAAGCCACGCCCCTTTAGGACAATAGAGTCGTTATACCTCAATACTAAACCGAGCTTAGGATTAGTTAATATTATTGAATATGCTAATACATGAATCATGCTTACCAAAAGAAGCTTAGGGCTTGTAACAATAATATTCTTATAAAATGCTAAGATGTGAATCATGTTTTGCTTTGTCTTAAACACAAAGAGACAAGTCTCTTTTAACCAAAATACATATTAAGTAGAGTTCAATAATACAGAAATCATGTAACTAAGATAATCAAGTAAATAATTTGATCATGTAATTCGAATTCGGAGAGACTTATGATCTTTCTTGCGTTCATTTTTTTTTATACTCTTATATCATATGTGCATATATAACAATAAACAATTATAAATTAATTATAAATTTTTTTTAATAAATACATAAGCACAAAAATCAATTGAACACTACATCAAAATCCATGCAATTAAGCTACTTCTCCTATAATTTCTATCCATTGACATTTGACTAAGACAAAGAAGATTTGGACAAAAGAAAATTATTAATAATTATCAATAATGGTGGACCAATCACAAGGCTCCACGCATGAATTTGTTTCCAAAATACTTGTTATTGCTTTCGTCAAAAAAGTTATTGGATGAAACCATCACTATCACGTTTCACGTGTCACAAATTAAAATGATGCTTAGTGCTTTAAACACGTACTTACATTGCCTAAACTTGTTTACTTAAGCAATATAATTAAGACATCTAATTAATCATAAATGTAGCAATTAAAGGTAATGGGTCCCAAAATGAATTGATTGATCGAATTGAATAAAAATGTGATAGATTCGTATTCGATTCATTTATTAAACGAATCCTAATATCAAAATCCGTATTCAATTCGTTTATTAAATGAGTCGAATACGAATATTCGTTTAGTCGTTATATTATTAAATAACATATATTATCATATTTTATTTACATTAATTCTTCATAAATGTATAAATATGAAACATGTAATTAATATATTTACTAAAAATAGTTCACCAAATATCCATAATATTATTTTTCTATGGTAATTAGTCATAATTTCTCAAATCTAAATTGAAAAAACCAATAAGTAGTAGAATAAATAATAAAACGAATAAATGAATCAATGAGTTTAAATTCGTATTTGATTCGTTTAAACAAACAAATCGAATTGCCCATTTATTAAACATTCATTTTTCAAATTCGTATTCGCTTTAAAGCAAATCGAATCGACTAAGAAAACGAATAAACGAATTCTAACTCAAATTAACACCCTTGAATTTAAAGGCTAAAAGGGAATGAGGAGTTTCTAATGATTTCGATTTGTCATCATTTTAAACGATTTAGAACGCCAAACAAGTGTAATAAAATGTTCAAATTTTGGTAGTATTTGTACGGGCCAAATTTGGTCCAAGGGTAATTTCGTCATTTCACTTAAGGCCCACTGATAAACACACCCCTGAAGACCCATAACCAAACTCAAAGGCACTATACAGGCCCAGGCCCAATGAGTTGCAACATTTATAACCAATGGACATCCAAAGGCCAACGCACTCAACTTACAGCTTCATAAAATCAATCGTTTCAGTTTACAACGGGCAACTGCACTAAATGCCCCTCACGAAGTTGCCATCATAACTGACTCCTAACGGACAAGAAATAAAGAGCAGTAAATGCGCACGTTCCCCTGAGAGCATGTATATAAACGAAGATAGATAAGGGAAAAGGGGCTGATTTCTTAGGCTTAGCTCAATACTACATTTTCTATAAGCTCTCTCTAAACCCCTCATCCACCGCCCTCACGGCAGCTATCGCAGTTCAAGGTATCATCTAACATTGACCTTCTCTCTATTACACCCATTGTACATTCACTGACTTGGGCGTCGGAGTGCCCCCGGCACCCACCACACCGGTGGGCAGTACTCCCGCTCACTCTACACCTTTGTTTTGCAGGATCGCTAGCGCCCCCAACTACAAATTTTCGATTGTGGACCTCGGGCGAAAACCAGCGTCTACAATTTGGCGCCCACCGTGGGGCCTAGCGATTTATAGCAAACAAGCCTTCATTCAGTCTACGATCCTTATGAACATAGCTACTCATGTCTTTAAGCAGCGATTAGACTACCAGTTAGAAAGAGTCGATCCGACATAGTATAAGACACTCCATTCTTAGAAATCTTCTATTCTCTATATTGTCATCTATTCGAGGCTACTTAGGGTGGTTACCATCTACTCTAGACAACATGAAAATGTTACCATTTTCTTCATTCGACATTGATAACATGACATCCACTCCTGAAGATGTGAATATGACATGAATGGATGGTTATCTCTCTCTTGACGACATAGATGACTCTCAATGATTGTCATCTCCTCTAGATGACTTGAAATGATTGTCATCTCCTCCAGACTACGCGAAAGGTTTGTCATCTCCTTCAGACCACATGAAAGGTAGTCATCTCCTCTCCTCCAGTCGACATGAAATGATTGTTACCTATTTTCTATATGAAATGTATGAATTACCATTAGCTTCATACTACATAGGAGAATCTTCATCATATCTAGTATAATGAAGAATTTCATAGGTCTTAATCGAGTCGAGTCGACCTATATCAGGTCTTGTAGAATGGAGACTCTCTGAGACCTATATCAGGCCTAACGGAGTAAGCGATTTCCCTAATAGATTTTTATCTGGTTCATTCGACCGTAGTCTCCTGGATTAGGTCCAGTCGATGATAGACTCACATGTACCCTCATAAGTTATAATGGCACGTTGCCTAAGCCAATTGGTATCCTACACATGAAAGAAAATATGGAGGAAGCACGCACTTTGCATGTGCATAGAACTGTGTCCAGTCCACATTCGCTGGTCATGAAGGAAGCATCCCACCACGCGTAACCTGTAAGATATGCATGAACTATCGGAAAGCCAGCCTACCATGAGCGACTGTAGTCTGGGAAAGAAAGATCTATGAATAAAATAGGCCCATCGACGCAAAGAGTAGCTCAAAACAAAACAACAAAACAAGTGAATACAATCATTATTACAAAAGTAAAACATAGCATGATGTTGTATGTTCAACCCACGTGAACAAGCATATATGTACCAAAAAATGCCACTCACAAAAAGCCATACACAATAGCCAAACACCAACTTCCAAATGAAAAGCATACATTGTGCCAAAAGGGTTCAAACACTTGCTGCCAGAATAAACAAGCTAAAACAGAGAAACACAGGAGCCCACTCACGCCATGTCATCATCTACAAACATTAATCAAGAGCAACCCATAAGCTCACCACCTATAATGCAAATTAAATAAAGACCCACACTACATGCAAAGTTGAGTATTGATATATGCATAAGACCGAATGACCCATCGGATCTAATTTCCTTCTCCAAACTACTGGGTCGAGTCAATCATTCAAAGACAGCCCACTGTGAGCACCCATGTAATCTCATCCTGCAGACCGACCCAGAAACCCATTCCATGATATAATGCCATCACCAAACCCATGCAACAACAAGCCAAAATAAGCATTCAGCCCTCACTAAATCAGCACATGCGATTACAAGCTAAACCACATCGCTCATTTCTGAAGAAGCATAGTATGAGCTAAAGATAAAACCAAACCCACATCGGTCATTGCAAACGAACTGCCAAAATTCGAAGAACAACTGGGAACCACGTAGTAATACCAACCATGATCAATATTCAGTCGAGTCACCAGGATCATCATTCAGCCGACCCCCCAGACTTGCTGGATTAAATCAGAAAGGGGCATTTGGGAGTGAAAGAAACTTAGCCTACCTCTAACTGTTTACACAATTGCAGTAAGGGGTATTCTGGCCATTACGAAACACAAATCATCTTCTTCTTCAGCTTTACTACTGCCTAATGGAGAAATTTTGCCAAATCCTCTCCTACGAAAGAACCAAAGTCAAACACAGTCTCAAGAAGTGAAGAAGACACGCCAAATCCTGAAAAAACATTCGACAATCCAATTCCCAAGCATACGGCTCCATCAACAACATTACACTGAGCAACTGCTCCAATCACCAGAAGTTGTCGAAAACAATCATGCCAAAGACACGACTCCTAACCTATTGGGCGTCCAGCCCCCCAGTCAACCGAATCAACAAATCTCAAACCAAGTTCCAGACAAAACCAATAAAACAATTGAAACAAAACGCAAATTGCCAATATCAATGGTTACAAGGAGGGGTTTCAAAACAAATAAATAAATTGAGATCAACATCACCTAGGAAACGCCCAAATCGATTCCAGTAAGACGACAATCAGTTCATTCGACCGTATGTCGAGCCTTGCTTCTCCAATAACCCATCACGCCCAAATCGGTTCCAGAAAAAGCAACAAAACGAACCCACGACCACACCGTCGAGTCACTTCTCGCCACCGACCTCGATCTCCGAATAATCCACATGCATACCTCTTGAGTTGAGGAGATCGCCGACACCGTGATGGCTCTGGTCTCTGGTTTGCTGCGCCGGATGGATTTGCTCTCGCACCGCATACTCTCGACTTCTGGATAGCTCGGCTTGGTGTAGCCCTCTGTCGAGGAGTGATGGGGGTGTAAGTGACAGGTTTTGGGGATTGTTTATAGATCTGTGTCGTCCCAGTCCTTGGCTGCGAGCAGCTTAGCTTTCGAGATGAGCATGCTTTACTTTGATGATCCTGAGGTGCGCAATTGAGCCTGCAAAGTGGAACACATGCTTGGTGAGAGATATCAATTTGTCGTATCAAATATGGGCTGGAACGCAAAACTCTTATTGTCACTGGTTAAATGAAATTATACCTTACCAGATATAGGCTCTTCAAATGTCTTAATATAGCGCCACTTTGACCCTAGCCCAGAGGGAGCCAATTTCAGAATAGCACATAGCAAATGCCCCCTCCATCCACCCAGTTCATGGGCCTAGAATCTGGTAAACCAACTCACGGCCCATCCAGCGCAAATGACCATTACAAGGCTCAACACGAGTAGCATCTAAAGGTTCGAATTGAATAAAATCAAACACGCCCTAAGCAACTTAACAAACGTCAGTCCTGTCGCATGGAATCCCACACAGTAACAAATTCGGTACTAGAAACGAATCATTTTAAATGCTTAGTGGTGTTACGAGGGAAATTGTTAAATTAATAAATCTCGTTCAGAACAAGACTTTGTGATTTGGCAACAAACCAACATTATTAAAAGAGGTGGAATTGGCACTGTTCGTGTTAATTGAAAGAATCAATTACTTTCCATACTACATCGAGGCATCTTTACGTGCTTCATGAAGTGTTTTGGCTTGACTTATTTGACTCTACACGCAAGCGTCTTCATGCTCAACTTTTGGTCAACAAGCTCGTGGCTATTTAGATTATGAGCTTTGTAATTGCATTACAGGCAGTAGATTTAGCAGCCTCATTAGTCGTTGTGGAACTCGTCACTTTATGCCTTCGTGTAAAGTCTATCTTACACGACAATCTGACTTTTAAGGTAGGCTAACCTTTTGATCATTTACGTGTGAATAGCGGTCGAATGGACTTAATGGAGCATTAGTGCTGGTATGGTCCATTTTTTCAGTCGACTGGGGGCATCCCCCATAGACTCATGTCGAGTCAAAGTTGTAGACATGGTTTACACGTGTCGTATGACTTATATCTTCCTGGACTCATCAAGTCCAGTCGACTGGGGACATCCCCCATAGACTCATGTCGAGTCAAAGTTGTAGACATGGATTACACATGTCGTATGACTTATATCCTGGACTCATCAAGTCCAGTCGACCGGGGACATCCCCCATAGACTCATGTCGAGTCAAAGTTGTAGACATGGATTACACGTGTCGTATGACTTATATCTTCCTGGACTCATCAAGTCCAGTCGACTGGGGACATCCCCCATAGACTCATGTCGAGTCAAAGTTGTAGACATGGTTTACACGTGTCGTATGACTTATATCTTCCTGGACTCATCAAGTCCAGTCGACTGGGGACATCCCCCATAGACTCATGTCGAGTCAAAGTTGTAGACATGGATTACACATGTCGTATGACTTATATCTTCCTGGACTCATCAAGTCCAGTCGACGGGGACATCCCCCATAGACTCATGTCGAGTCAAAGTTGTAGACATTTACACATGTCGTATGACTTATATCTTCCTGGACTCATCAAGTCCAGTCGACCGGGACATCCCCCATGGACTCATCTCGAGTCAAGTTGTAGACATGGGTTACACATGTCAAGTGAATTATATCCTGAATCTTCATCTAGATCGGTCGACCGGGAACACCCCCCATTGACTCACGTCGAGTCAAGTTGTAGACATGGATTACACATGTCTTATGATTCTATTTCCTGGTCTCATCAAGTCCAGTCGACCGGGGACATCCCTATGGACTCACGTCGTGTCAAGTTGTAGACATTGATTACACATGATTCAACTTCCTGGTCTCATCAAGTCCAGTCGACCGGGGACATCCCTATGGACTCACGTCGTGTCAAGTTATAGACATGGATTACACATGATTCATAACTTCCTGGTCTCATCAAGTCCAGTCGACCGGGGACATCCTCATGGATTCATGGCGAGTCAAGTTGTAAACGTGGAACACACATGTCGTGTGACTTATGACCTGACCTTTAACTGGTCCAATTGATTGGGTGCTTCCCCAATGGTTCTAAAAAAATCAAGTTCATTATCCCGACCATCATCTGGTTCGGTCGATTGGGTACTTCCCCAATAACTCATTTAGAATCAAGTTCATAACTTAAACATTCATTTGGCTCAATCAATAGGCAGCATCAACGCTCGAATACACCTACGACACATGCGTCAAGTACTCTCCAAGCCAAGGACTCCTTGACTTATAGAGTAGGGGACAAACTGTACGGGCCAAATTTGGTCCAAGGGTAATTTCGTCATTTCACTTAAGGCCCACTGATAAACACACCCCTGAAGACCCATAACCAACTCAAAGGCACTATACAGGCCCAGGCCCAATGAGTTGCAACATTTATAACCAATGGACATCCAAAGGCCAACGCACTCAACTTACAGCTTCATAAAATCAATCGTTTCAGTTTACAACGGGCAACTGCACTAAATGCCCCTCACGAAGTTGCCATCATAACTGACTCCTAACGGACAAGAAATAAAGGAGCAGTAAATGCGCACGTTCCCCTGAGAGCATGTATATAAACGAAGATAGATAAGGGAAAAGGGGGCTGATTTCTTAGGCTTAGCTCAATACTACACTTTCTATAAGCTCTCTCTAAACCCCTCATCCACCGCCCTCACGGCAGCTATCGCAGTTCAAGGTATCATCTAACATTGACCTTCTCTCTATTACACCCATTGTACATTCACTGACTTGGGCGTCGGAGTGCCCCCGGCACCCACCACACCGGTGGGCAGTACTCCCGCTCACTCTACACCTTTGTTTTGCAGGATCGCTAGCGCCCCCAACTACAAATTTTCGATTGTGGACCTCGGGCAAAAACCAGCGTCTACAGTATAACAATCGAAGGAACATATATGATATGATTATGCCAATTACTTTCAATTTTATCTTATATAACTACCTAATTGATTCCTAGAATTTGGATAGAAAATATAATTTATAGAATTACATTATAAAGTCAAAACACACTATAATGTAACAAGTGTCGAATAATTAATAATTATTTTGTTCAAAGTTCAGTTAGAAATTTCTTGATTTTTTGTTACATTTTCAAGCAATTATAACATTTTAATTATTTATCCTCATTTCAACATACATTCTCTAGTTGGTGAAACCCTATTTTACTCCATTAATGGACTTAATCACACATTCGACCTCTGCCATCTTTCGGTGATGATGACTCATTATTAGGTTATGATACCACTTAAGAACAAATGTTTTTCACTCAACTTAATAATTGATAATCCATTGTTAAATTGTTTCAGCTTCAACACGTTTGATTATAGAGTTTTAAAGTAACATTCGACATTTTTATCTAAAAATCAATTGGTAATCGGATAATAGCTATTAAATCATTTATCTTCACCTTTTTTAGGGCTTTGGATTAGTCGTCGGCCCTCGTAAGGTCAACCAAAAGAAATTATATTTTAATAAAACTTAAATATAAATTGCAAATCAATGTAACTAAACAACTCCTAAATTTCTTCAAAATTAAGTTAAAACACATAAATAAATTTTGGCAAAAGGATAAATCTAAAATCAAAAGTCTTAATTAGCCATAAAGTCTTTATAAATGAAGCAATCCGCTGCCTATATTCTCCCCTAAGGTGTCTGTCCCTCGACCATTTAAACATTTTTTTTAAAAATTAAATCCTATCAATTTATATTAATTATAAAGTCAATTTACCATTAATTTTAAGTTAGGTTACAGTCACGATTCATAGAATCTCTTTAGGGCCCCTAATATTTGGCCACAATAATTCACTTTTAGAGATTATCATGACACTTTGTTCAAAATTATTGGCCATTCCTTAAAATAAAAACAAAATTAATTAGGATAATTATAAATTTAATCTTTGTTTATCTCAGGGGACAAACTAAAGACTAAATCACTTGGCCTTTGATCCCATTAATAAAACATTATAATAGATGTGATTGGATTGAAGGAGATTTTTTTTGCTTAATTTTTACCAATTTTTTTTTATATTTTAATTTGTTACTGTAATAATTACAAACCCATATCAATAAAACTTGGCACGTGTTCAAAAGCAATATATGTTTATGATTTTGGATCAGTTAAGAGTTTATGGGTGATCTAATCAATGGACACCTGTTAATATGTTAATTAATTAATAATTATTATGCTTTTGTGTTACTTTTCAAAAGGATGAAAAGCTACAAAAATGTACCAACCTACCAAGAAGTTTTATATAATATATATTTTTTTAAATTAATACTATAAACTTTTTAAAAAATATTTAATTGGAATATGGCACCTTTTCCACAAGACAAACAAAGGACCGGCGTAATACACAGCCAGTAAAAGCAACATAAAAAATTAGATTTCTTTTTTATTATTATTTTTATTTTTTATAATATTTTGAAAATGATAACCCAAGACCAAGAGCAGTTAAAAATCATGTAAATTTTTTTTTTTTACTTTGTTGTGGAGGATTTTATTTTGGAAACGTTGAAAATCTTGCGGCTAAATTATTGAACCTGAGTTTAAACAAAGAGCAAATAAGTTCATGTTGTCTTAGGTTCTTAAAAGAAATGCATTCTCTCGACTCGAACTTAGACCTGACAATCAAGTACTAAGACATTTGTCCTCCTAAGTTATTGGGGGAGGATTTTACTTTACTGATTTTGGTAACATGTAAATTTGATCTTCTTTTTTTTGAATCGTCAGAAACCCGCCCCCAAATCACTCATTCCGGACTTAAGTGGAGCAGATAAACCTCGACTATCTCAGATTTTTACAAGAAATACACTCCATTGATTCGAACTCATGACCTCAAGATAAGATCCTGAACCCTACAAACACAAAACCACATCTCTTGAGGACCGTAAATTTGATCATATCCAGCTTATAAGCACACCTAAGCAAAGGGCTTTTTTTTTTTCTCTTTATTTAATGTTTTTATTTATGCCAGATACATCGCATAATAATTATCAAGAGCGGTTTCGGTAACAAAATGAAAGGGATATAAGATACTCATCTTACCATATAATATATATTTAGAGTATAAATAGCAATTAATTAATTAGAAACTGTAAAATTTTCCATAGAATGAGTGTATAATATGAATGCGTTTTAACTTCAAATCTATTTTTTGAGAAATTATTAATTTTGGATATTTTAAAAACTCAAATTTAAATTTGCACACAGAATTTTTCTTCTAAAAATAAAAAAAAAAATTCATAATTTTGGACAAAATCACCTCTATCTTTCTCAAAACTGTTCTCGGCTTGGTTGGTTATAAGGTTCTGGATCTTGTCTTCATGTCCTGGGTTCAAATCTAGTGAATGTGTTTTTTATAAGAGTCTGAGACGCTGAAAATTTTACTTACTTACTCTTTCGCTAAATCCAAATAGTAATTTGACACGGAATTTTCAATTACAGATTTTTTTTTAATTGTTTTCTCTATCTACAATATCGTCATGGCAGCAATTAGCTAGGTTGCAATGGCCCTGCCAGAAATTTAATGA